>JAAAWM010010901.1:0-54737 GCA_036873465.1 Thinopyrum obtusiflorum | reverse complement strand
TTCATGGCGGGGCAAGGCAGGAACGTGAGGGGAGGAGGCTGCTGGAGGCGGCCGATGCTCGAAGAGAGGAGATCGTGAGGATGAGAGGGAGAGGGATCGAGCGAGGCAGCACTCTCCCTCTCCTTGGCGATGCATGAGTGGCGGCGCGAGGGAGGAGAACGAGGGAAGGTAGTAGGGATCGAGAGAAAGAGGTAGCGATCGGTTAGGGTTAGAGCAGTGGGCTACGGGATGGCCTTGGGCCAAATGGGCCTAGGCGCAGATGGCTGGGAGGCCCAGCTGGGCTGACTTCCTCCCCACTCTCTCTCTCTCATATTACTTTAGCAGAAAAGACCAAAAAACAGAGGAAAAGAATGGGAGGTTTAGGAAAAGATTTTGGACAAGGGGATAATTTTCCCGAACTCACAAAAATACGCTTGTTCCGAGAAAATAGAGAAGGCCAAGATTGGAAGATGTAAATTCAAACTCATTTGAATTTAATTCAGATGGGTTTGAACTAGGACTAGGTTCTAGGAGTTTCCAAAAATGTTTAGAATTTTGGTAGAGCTCCGGAAAATGATGAAAGAATAAATGGCAAGGTTTGAGGTCAAGCAGCGAGATAACAAAGGCATGGGGAAATTTGCAAGTGTGTTTTAGGTGATTCCATAAGAATGGATTATTTTATAATAGCTCCACTAATATCGGGATGATATATTATAAACAGAAGTCATCCTTCCCTCGATTTAAATGGATTGAAGATCCACACAAAAATTTTAGTTGAGATGCAAAAGATTTATGACATGATGCAATGCACATGATGCAAAGATGAATGCAACAAACCAACAACTCACACGACAAAAACCCGGAAACCTTGGAAGGCATCTGAAGCTCCGGCCTTGGGGCGTCACAGTGAACTACTCCCTCCTCGTCATGGAGAGCATCGAGATGATGAAGACGGCCAACGGTGATGCTTTCCCCCTGTGGCAGGGTGCTGGAACAGGGTCCCGATTGGTTTTTGGTGGCAACAGAGGCTTTCGGCGGCAGGACCCTGATGTCTACTACACAACCTTCTTCTTATAGACGTTGTTGGGCCTCCAAGTGCAGAGGTTTGTAGGACAGTAGCAAATTTCCCTCAAGTGGATGACCTACGGTTTATCAATCCGTAGGAGGCTAGGATGAAGATGGTCTCTCTCAAGCAATCCTGCAACCAAATAACAAAGAGCCCCCCCCCCCCCCCCCCCCCCCCCCCCCCCCCCCCCCCCCCCCCCCCCCCCCCCCCCCCCCCCCCCCCCCCCCCCCCCCCCCCCCCCCCCCCCCCCCCCCCCCCCCCCCCCCCCCCCCCCCCCCCCCCCCCCCCCCCCCCCCCCCCCCCCCCCCCCCCCCCCCCCCCCCCCCCCCCCCCCCCCCCCCCCCCCCCCCCCCCCCCCCCCCCCCCCCCCCCCCCCCCCCCCCCCCCCCCCCCCCCCCCCCCCCCCCCCCCCCCCCCCCCCCCCCCCCCCCCCCCCCCCCCCCCCCCCCCCCCCCCCCCCCCCCCCCCCCCCCCCCCCCCCCCCCCCCCCCCCCCCCCCCCCCCCCCCCCCCCCCCCCCCCCCCCCCCCCCCCCCCCCCCCCCCCCCCCCCCCCCCCCCCCCCCCCCCCCCCCCCCCCCCCCCCCCCCCCCCCCCCCCCCCCCCCCCCCCCCCCCCCCCCCCCCCCCCCCCCCCCCCCCCCCCCCCCCCCCCCCCCCCCCCCCCCCCCCCCCCCCCCCCCCCCCCCCCCCCCCCCCCCCCCCCCCCCCCCCCCCCCCCCCCCCCCCCCCCCCCCCCCCCCCCCCCCCCCCCCCCCCCCCCCCCCCCCCCCCCCCCCCCCCCGAGTCTCGGGCAAGTAACGTACCGATTGACAAAGGGAATTGTATACGGGGTTGCTTGAATCCTCGACATCGTGGTTCCTCCGATGAGATCATCGAGGAGCGTGTGGGAGCCAACATGGGTATCCAGATCCCGCTGTTGGTTATTGGCCGGAGAGCCGTCTCGGTCATGTCTACATGTCTCCCGAACCCGTAGGGTCTACACACTTAAGGTTCGGTGACGCTAGCGAGAGAGATACGCAACTTTGCTTCTTGGAAGACCAACTCACCAAAGAGCAACTAAGGGAGTCCTGGATTAGGGGGTCTTCGGACAGCTGGACTATATCCTTTGGCCGGACTGTTGGACCATGAAGACACAAGATTGAAGACTTCGTCCCGTGTCCGGATGGGACTCTACTTGGCGAGGAAGGCAAGCTAGGCAATATGGATATGTATATCTCCTCCTTTGTAACCGACCTTGTGTAACCCTAGCCCCCTCCAGTGTCTATATAAACCGGAGGGTTTTAGTCCGTAGGACAAGACACAATCATACCATAGGCTAGCTTCTAGGGTTTAGCCTCTCTGATCTCGTGGTAGATCAACTCTTGTACTACTCATATTATGGATTGCAAGGTAAGAGATTGAGCACGGCTCAATGCCCGACCACGGCAGAGGTAGAGAAAAGATGAGTGTCGTCCCCTATGCCTCGGTCATAGGGTCTATCATGTATGCTATGCTGTGTACCAGACCTGATGTAAACCTTGCCGTAAGTTTGGTAGGAAGGTACCAAAGTAATCCCGGCATGGAACACTAGACAGCGGTCAAGAATATCCTGAAGTACCTGAAAAGGACTAAGGAAATGTTTCTCGTTTATGGAGGTGACGAAGAGCTCGTCGTAAAGGGTTATGTCGATGCTAGCTTCGACATAGATCTGGATGACTCTAAGTCAGAAACCGGATACGTGTATATTTTGAATGGTGGGGCAGTAAGATGGTGCAGTTGCAAGCAAAGCGTTGTGGCGGGATCTACATGTGAAGCGGAGTACATGGCAGCCTCGGAGGCAGCACAAGAAGCATTCTGGGTGAAGGAGTTCATTACCGACCTAGGAGTCATACCCAATGCATCGGGCCCGATGACTCTCTTCTGTGACAACACTGGAGCTATTGCCCTTGCCAAGGAGCCCAGGTTTCACAGGAAGACCAGGCATATCAAGCGTCGCTTCAACTCCATTTGTGAAAGTGTTCAAAATGGAGACATAGAGATTTGTAAAGTACATACGGACCTGAATGTAGCAGATCCGTTGACTAAACCTCTCCCTAGAGCAAAACATGATCAACACCAGAATTCCATGGGTGTTCGATTCATCACAATGTAACTAGATGATTGACTCTAGTTCAAGTGGGAGACTATTGGAAATATGCCCTAGATGCAATAATAAAATGATTATTATATTTCCTTGTTCATGATAATTGTCTATTATTCATGCTATAATTGTATTATCCGGAAATCGTAATACATGTGTGAATACATAGACCACAATGTGTCCCTAGTGAGCCTCTAGTTGACTAGCTCGTTGATCAATAGATAGTCATGGTTTCCTGGCTATGGACATGGGGATGTCATTGATAACGCGATCACATCATTAGGAGAATGAAGTGATGGACAAGACCCAATCCTAAGCTTAGCCCCCCCCCCCCCCCCCCCCCCCCCCCCCCCCCCCCCCCCCCCCCCCCCCCCCCCCCCCCCCCCCCCCCCCCCCCCCCCCCCCCCCCCCCCCCCCCCCCCCCCCCCCCCCCCCCCCCCCCCCCCCCCCCCCCCCCCCCCCCCCCCCCCCCCCCCCCCCCCCCCCCCCCCCCCCCCCCCCCCCCCCCCCCCCCCCCCCCCCCCCCCCCCCCCCCCCCCCCCCCCCCCCCCCCCCCCCCCCCCCCCCCCCCCCCCCCCCCCCCCCCCCCCCCCCCCCCCCCCCCCCCCCCCCCCCCCCCCCCCCCCCCCCCCCCCCCCCCCCCCCCCCCCCCCCCCCCCCCCCCCCCCCCCCCCCCCCCCCCCCCCCCCCCCCCCCCCCCCCCCCCCCCCCCCCCCCCCCCCCCCCCCCCCCCCCCCCCCCCCCCCCCCCCCCCCCCCCCCCCCCCCCCCCCCCCCCCCCCCCCCCCCCCCCCCCCCCCCCCCCCCCCCCCCCCCCCCCCCCCCCCCCCCCCCCCCCCCCCCCCCCCCCCCCCCCCCCCCCCCCCCCCCCCCCCCCCCCCCCCCCCCCCCCCCCCCCCCCCCCCCCCCCCCCCCCCCCCCCCCCCCCCCCCCCCCCCCCCCCCCCCCCCCCCCCCCCCCCCCCCCCCCCCCCCCCCCCCCCCCCCCCCCCCCCCCCCCCCCCCCCCCCCCCCCCCCCCCCCCCCCCCCCCCCCCCCCCCCCCCCCCCCCCCCCCCCCCCCCCCCCCCCCCCCCCCCCCCCCCCCCCCCCCCCCCCCCCCCCCCCCCCCCCCCCCCCCCCCCCCCCCCCCCCCCCCCCCCCCCCCCCCCCCCCCCCCCCCCCCCCCCCCCCCCCCCCCCCCCCCCCCCCCCCCCCCCCCCCCCCCCCCCCCCCCCCCCCCCCCCCCCCCCCCCCCCCCCCCCCCCCCCCCCCCCCCCCCCCCCCCCCCCCCCCCCCCCCCCCCCCCCCCCCCCCCCCCCCCCCCCCCCCCCCCCCCCCCCCCCCCCCCCCCCCCCCCCCCCCCCCCCCCCCCCCCCCCCCCCCCCCCCCCCCCCCCCCCCCCCCCCCCCCCCCCCCCCCCCCCCCCCCCCCCCCCCCCCCCCCCCCCCCCCCCCCCCCCCCCCCCCCCCCCCCCCCCCCCCCCCCCCCCCCCCCCCCCCCCCCCCCCCCCCCCCCCCCCCCCCCCCCCCCCCCCCCCCCCCCCCCCCCCCCCCCCCCCCCCCCCCCCCCCCCCCCCCCCCCCCCCCCCCCCCCCCCCCCCCCCCCCCCCCCCCCCCCCCCCCCCCCCCCCCCCCCCCCCCCCCCCCCCCCCCCCCCCCCCCCCCCCCCCCCCCCCCCCCCCCCCCCCCCCCCCCCCCCCCCCCCCCCCCCCCCCCCCCCCCCCCCCCCCCCCCCCCCCCCCCCCCCCCCCCCCCCCCCCCCCCCCCCCCCCCCCCCCCCCCCCCCCCCCCCCCCCCCCCCCCCCCCCCCCCCCCCCCCCCCCCCCCCCCCCCCCCCCCCCCCCCCCCCCCCCCCCCCCCCCCCCCCCCCCCCCCCCCCCCCCCCCCCCCCCCCCCCCCCCCCCCCCCCCCCCCCCCCCCCCCCCCCCCCCCCCCCCCCCCCCCCCCCCCCCCCCCCCCCCCCCCCCCCCCCCTCATAAGCTCCGTTAGTATAAGAAAATAAATCACCACTTTTGGTAGTGTTGTGAACTCATTATTTATTTATATTGGTGTAATATATACTGTATTCCAACTTCTCCATGGTTCATACCCTCCATACTACTCATAGATTCATCAAAATAAGCAAACAACACATAGAAAACAGAATCTGTCAAAAACAGAACAGTCTGTAGTAATCTGTAACTCCCGAATACTTCTGTAACTCAAAAAATTCTGAAAAATTAGTACAACCTGAGAAATTTGTTTATTAATCTTATGCAAAAAGAATCAGTATTTTATTACGCTTCTGTTAAAAATGAGAATTGTTTTCCTGAGTGCAAAATTTTCTGTTTTTCAGCAAGATCAAATCAACTATCACCGTAAGCCATCCCAAAGGTCTTACTTGGCACTTTATTGAAACAAAAGCTATAAAACATGATTACTACAGTAGCATAATCATGTGAGCACACAAAAACAGTAGGTATAAATGTTGGGTTGTCTCCCAACAAGCGCTTTTCTGTAATGCCTTTCCAGCTAGGCATGATGATTTCAATGATGCTCGCATAAAGATAAGAATTGAAACATAATGGGAACATCATGAAGAATATGACTAGCACATTTAAGTCTAACCCACTTCCTATGCATAGGGATTTTGTGAGCAAACAATTTATGGGAAGAAGAATCAACTAGCATAGGAAGGCAAAACAAGCATAACTTCAAGATTTTCAACACATAGAGAGGAAACTTGATATTATTGCAATTCCTACAAGCATATGTTCCTCTCTCACAATAATTTTAAGTAGCATCATGAATGAATTTAACAATATAACCATCACATAAAGCATTATTTTCATGATGCACAAGCATAGAAATTTTACTACTCTCCACATAAGCAAAATTCTTCTCATTAATAGTAGTGGGAGCAAACTCAACAAAATAACTATCAAGTGAGGCATAATCCAATTGAAAATAAAAATCATGATGAAAAGTTTCATGGTTATCATTATTCTTTATAGCATACATGTCATCACGATAATCAACATAGAAAGCAACTTTGTTCTCATAATCAATTGAAACCTCTTCTGAAATATTGGATTCATCACTAAATAAAGTCATGACCTCTCCAAATCCACTTTCATCAATATTGTCATCATAAATAGGAGGCATGCTATCATCATAATAAATTTTCTCATCAAAACTTGGGGGACAAAAAATATCATCTCCACAAAACATAGCATCTCCAAGCTTGTGGCTTTGCATATCATTAGCATCATGGATATTCAAAGAATTCATACTAACAACATTGCAATTATGCTCATCATTCGAATATTTAGTGCAAAACATTTTATAGACTTCTTCTGCTAACACTTGAGCACAATTTTCTTTGCCATCATTCTCACGAAAGATATTAAAAAGATGAAGCATATGAGGCAACGTCAATTCCATTTTTTGTAGTTTTCTTTTATAGACTAAACTAGTGATAAAACAAGAAACTAAAAGATTCGATTGTAGCATCTAAAGATATACCTTCAGGCACTAACCTCCCCGGGAACGGCGCCAGAAAAGAGCTTGATGTCTACTACGCAACCTTCTTCTTGTAGACTCGTGTTGGGCCTCCAAGCGTAGAGTTTTGTAGGACAGTAGCAAATTACCCTCAAGTGGATGACCTAAGGTTTATCAATCCCCCCCCCCCCCCCCCCCCCCCCCCCCCCCCCCCCCCCCCCCCCCCCCCCCCCCCCCCCCCCCCCCCCCCCCCCCCCCCCCCCCCCCCCCCCCCCCCCCCCCCCCCCCCCCCCCCCCCCCCCCCCCCCCCCCCCCCCCCCCCCCCCCCCCCCCCCCCCCCCCCCCCCCCCCCCCCCCCCCCCCCCCCCCCCCCCCCCCCCCCCCCCCCCCCCCCCCCCCCCCCCCCCCCCCCCCCCCCCCCCCCCCCCCCCCCCCCCCCCCCCCCCCCCCCCCCCCCCCCCCCCCCCCCCCCCCCCCCCCCCCCCTGCATAGTAGACATCAAGCTCTTTTCTGGCACCGTTGCCGGGGAGGTGAGTGCATGAAGGTATATCTTTAGATCTTGCAATTGAATCTCTTAGTTTCTTGTTTTATCACTAGTTTGGTTCATAAAAGAAAACTACAAAAAAATGGAATTGAGGTGGTCTCATGTTATTCGTCTTTATCATGTATTTCTTGAAAATGGTGGACAGTAAAATTGTGCTCAATTTATGGAAGAAGAATTCAATAAAATGTTTGGCACAGAATCCATGAATGATGAGCATGATTGCAATTTAGCTAGTATGAATTCTTTGAATATCCATGATGCTAGTGATATGCAAAGCCATAAGCTTGGGGATGATATGTTTGATGAAGATGATATTTTTATTCCCCCAAATTTTGATGAGAAAATTTATTATGATGAAAGCATGCCTCCTATTTATGATGATTATATTTGTGAAAGTGGATTTGGAGAGGTAATGACTTTATTTAGTGATGAATCCACTATTTTGGAAGAGGTTTCAATTGATTATTATGAGAACAAAGTTGCTATCTATGATGATTATGGTGATGACATGTATGCTATAAATAATAATGATAACCATGAAACTTTTCATCGTGATTTTAATTTTCAATCCCATGATAGTTACTTTGCTGAGTTTGCTCCCACTACTATTCATGAGAATAAATTTTCTTATGTGAGAGTAGTAAAATTTCTATGCTTGTGGGTCATGAAAAGAATTCTTTATGTGATAGTTATATTGTTGAATTCATTCATGATGCTACTGAAAATTATTATGAGGGAGGAACATATGCTTGTAGGAGATGCAATAATATCAAGTTTCCTCTCTATGTGTTGAAAGTTTTGAAGTTATGCTTGTTTTGCCTTCCTATGCTAGTTGATTCTTGTTCGCATAAGTTGTTTGCTCACAAAATCCCTATGCATAGGTAGTGGGTTAGACTTAAATGTGCTAGTCATATGCTTCATGTTGCTCTCTTTGTGTTTCAATTCTTATCTTTTATGCGAGCATCATTGAAATCATCATGCCTAGCTTAAAAGGCATTAAAGTAAAGGGCTTGTTGGGAGACAACCCAACACTTTTACTTACTGTTTTTGTGTGTTCACATGATTATGCTACTACATTGATCATATTTTATTGCTTTTGTTTCAAGTAAATCCTTTGGGATCATGTTGGGTGATAGTTGATTTGATCTTGCTGAAAAACAGAAACTTTTGCGCTCACGAAAATAAGTCTCATTTTTAACCGAAGTGTGATTTTGAGTTGATTCTTTTTGCAGAACTTTAATATACAAATTGCCCACGTGTTTCAAATCTTTTCATAATTTTTTGAGTAGCAGAAGTACAGTTTGAGTATAGATTACTTCAGACTGTTCTGTTTTTGACAGATTCTGTTTTCAATGCATAGTTTGCTTGTTTTCTAGTTTCTATGGCTTATATTGATCAATATAAATTGTGCAAATGATATGATACAGTAGGCATTGCATGAAAACAATTATGAATCTTGTCTATGACAGTACCCAAGTGAAATGGTTTGCTCTTTATCATACTAACCTATCTCACGAAGTTCCGTTAAGTTGTGTGATTGAAGTTTTCAAGTTTTGGTTGAGATATCGATATGAGGAGAATAATGATTGACAAGACCCTAAGCTTGGGGATGCCCAAGGCACCCCAAGGTAATATTCAAGGATGATCCAAGCAACTAAGCTTGGGGATGCCCCGGAAGGCATCCCCTCTTTCATCTCCAACATTATCGGTAACCTTACTTGGAGCTATATTTTTATTCGTCACATGTTATGAGTTTTACTTGGAGCGTCAATTTATTTTGTTATGATTTGCTTGCTGTTATTTAGAATAATGTTTTGCATCTTTTATTTCAATAAAAATGTCAAGTATAGCCTTTGCCATGCTTATTTTGCAAGTCTACATGTTGCTGTTTCAAAACAGAAAGTTTATCGATGTTGCAAAAATTACCTAGAAAAGTAAGAATGTGATAAAATGTTGAAACTTTTTGCAAAATAACCTCTGATAAATTTTCTAAAGTGTGGTAGAATTTCATAATGTTTGGAGTTGAATAAGTATTGATACTCTTGCATTCTTTACAGACTGTACTATTTTTGCAGATTGCTGTTATGCTTGCATTGTTTACTTGTTTAATGATTCTATTTAGGATAGGAGTATTCAATATGCAGAGACATTTAGTATGCAATGTTTAATAATAATTTTAGTGATTTGGTACAGTAGAGAATGATAAAGTTTTTGCATTGGTTTATACTAACTTATCTCACGAGTTCTTGTTGAGTTTTGTGTGGATGAAGTTTTTAAGATTTAGGGAAACCGTGATATAAAAGGGAATTAAGGAGACACAAAAGCTCAAGAATTCTCAAGCATCTAAGCTTGGGGATGCCCCGGTAGGCATCCCACCTTTCTTTACCAACAATTATCGGTTAGTATCGGTTGAGCCTAAGTTTTTGCTTCTTCACATGAGTTGTGCTATTCTTAGAATGTCATGTTATTTTTGTTTTACTTGTTGTTTTAGTAAAATACTTAGATCTGAAAGTTTTTAAATAAAATAGAGTCCTCAAATAGTTGCCAAGGAGGCTAAGTAAGCGGCATTAACATCCCGTCAACGAAGCTCTTTTCTTGGGAATTGCTCTTGTGCTTCACTTATATCCTATGAGTAAATTATTGAATAAATTGAATGTCATGAAGTTGATATTATATCATGCCTAGTGGTAGCTTCAGATTGGGTTCAGAAAGTGAAATATTTTGAGGCCTGACAATCACAATTTTGGTCATATAGGCAATTCACGAATAATTAGTATAAGGAAGAGAACTTTCACATGCAAATACACTATCCTGGAAATCTTTTGTGATTGTGAGCCCCCATCAAAATATTATATGCCAAAATTGTTGACGTTGGACAAGGAAGACAATGTAATGGTTTATGTTTGTTCATATTCACATAGAAGTTATATTGTCATAGATCCATCAACATGTGGTGCTGTCCCCCCATCTTTGCTAGCCAAAAATTCCGCACCAAGTAGAGATACTACTTGTGCATCCAAAAACCCTTAAACCCAAATCTTATTTTCAAGAGTCCACCATACCTACCTAAGGATTGAGAAAGATCCTTCAAGTAAGTTGTCATCGGTGCAATAAGGCAATAAAAATTGCTTCTAAAAGTGTTAGATCATTTAGTGTAAGAGAAAATTGAGCGTTGTACAAACTTGTGATGGCAAAGCAATAAAAGCGATGGACTACATGATAAAGGTTGCTATCATAAGGGGCAATATAACATGACGTTCTTTTGCACTAAGGGGTTGAGCATACAAACAAATAAGCGCATGGCAACCTCCGCTTCCCTCTGCGAAGGGCCTATCTTTTACTTTTCAGTATTTATTTTTATGCAAAGAGTCAAAGTTATATTCTCTCTATTCCTTTTTATTTTTCTCTTTTGGCAAGTATCATGTGGTGAGGAAAGATCTAGGCACATATGTCTAGTTGAATATGGGTGGCATGAGTTATTATTGTTGACATCACCCTTGAGGTGAATACGTTGGGAGGCAAAACAATAAGCCCCTATATTTCTATGTGTCCGGTTGAAACGTTTGGCTCATGTGTATGTGGTGAGTGTTAGCAATCATAGAAGACTATATGATAGTTGAGTATGTGGAGCTCTTACTTAAACTCTGTTGAATAAGTTGAATTGCAATTTCTTGGTGACTAAGAATGTCGGTGTATAAAAGTAGGGTTCCCCTTTTTGCACCCCTTTACTTGTGCGCGGGCAGTCACAGCCCCACGCCCCTGGCCACGCTTGGCAGGGCAGAGGAAGCAAAGGCCCAAGACGACTAGATCAACACCAAGACGCAAACACAAAGAGCAGAAGGGCGAGGTGGACTCCCCCGGCAAGGCCCTTGCCGGGGCGGCCTCCACAGCCCCGGCAAGAGCCTTGCCGGGGCAACCTGCCCAGCACCAGCAGGGCTGCCACCCTCGAGCCTGAGAGTTCCGATGCCCTCAACCACATTGGAACCAAAGCTCGGGAGGCGCCTCCATGGTGGCATGCAGATCTTTGTGAAGACCGGAAGCATACAAAATCAGATGAGAATCAGAAGACGACGATCCTCAGCAAGATCCTTGCCGAGGATACCCACGAGACCCCCGGCAAGCCCCTTGCCGGGGATGACTTGCCGGGGACGACCACAATGCCACGGCAAGACCCTTGCCTGGGCCCCGGAAAGACTCTTGCCGAAGACATCCGCGGGGCCATAGCCAGGCCCACATCTGCCAAAGCTCCGCTGCCGTTCCCATGCAGCTGCCAGCCCAGCAACTAGGCGAACACCTGCATGGCGACGTGCGGCCTCTAGGCCAACTCAGCAAGCACCTGCGTGGTGGCATGCAGATCTTCATGAAGGCCCTACCACCACGCCAACTCAGCAGCCTGCTAGCCTACGTGGCGCTGCATGCCTCGTTGGCCTGGACACGTGCCGGAGGAAGGCGGAGCGGCGACAGACGGGACGGACCTCGTTACCGCCCCCGATAAAGCAAGTGGACACCTAAGTAGCTCATTTAATGCACTTTGTCCTGTAATGACAGGCGATAAGCTTGTGCACTGTATAACTTTCCACCTCCTGTGTGCCACTGTGGCAGCCCCTTTGCCTATAAAAGGAGGCCCGCGGCGTACTGGGAGAGGATTTGGATCTTTTGGACGACGCACGCACCGTAGCTAGTTCAAAAGCTCAAGAACACTCAAATATACACCAAAGGAGGACTAGGGTATTACACATCCTCGCGGCCCGAACCTGGGTAAATGATCTTTGTGCTGGCTTCTAGACCCGCTCTTTGCACAACCCCGCGCCCACCAACCGTAGAAGGGATTCCAGTGATCCCATAGGTGTCGTTTTCCCCCGACATCTTTGGCGCGCCAGGTAGGGGAGGCGCCGTTGTGAAAATCCGGTCTAGTTGGCGCAGCGGCTTCATCGTGGTCGTCACTCCAAGGAAGAAGATGACCGAACGAGCGACAAGGTCCTCCTCCTGGGAGTTCAGCTCGGCCTGGTGCTGGTGCCGAGCGGCCTCGTCCTTGGCGGCCTGTCCCTTCGCCGCCTCCTGGGCTTTTTCCACATCGGCCTTCAACAGGATAAGCACATGTTTGCGCTCAGCCAGTAGATCCTGAGCAACCTTCAGTTCCTCATGGGCCTGGCGGAACCAGGCCTGCGTCTCGGCGACGCGCCCCGCGAGGTCCACCTCCGCCTTGTCCACCGCCGCCATCCTCGACTTTGCCTTGTCCAGGCGGGCACGGTGAAGCGTCTGGAGCTTCTGGAAGTTGGCGCTTATGGCCCGAAGGAGCTGCTCCTCTTGGGAACCGCCACCACCGGCGCTCGGTTCGTCAACAACCTCAAGCCCGGCGGCGGCATGCACCTCGTCATCGAACACCTCCCCCTCGGTGGGTGAGGGAGTCCTGGACTAAGGGGTCCTCGGATAGAACTCGTGTAAAAATATATTCTCTCTGCGGTTGTGTATGGTGTGTATGACAGGTCCGGATTCTATCATCGCATCCGAAGACTATCTTGGAGTTCGGAAGGGGGAACCCGCCTTGCAATGCCGAAGACAATCTGCGCGCCGGACTCCTCGTCATTGAAGCCAAGTTCAGGGGCTACTGAGGGAGTCCTGGACTAAGGGGTCCTCGGGCGTCCGGCCTGTTATCCATGGGCCGGACTGATGGGCTGTGAAGACATGAAGGCCGAAGACTGTACCCATGTCCGGATTGGACTCTCCTTGGCGTGGAAGGCAAGCTTGGCTATCAACTATGAAGATTCCTTCCTATGTAACCGACTCTATGTAACCCTAGATCCCCCCGGTGTCTATATAAACCGGAGGGTGTAGTCCAGATAGCATATACATTAATTACCATAGTCATACAGGCTAGGCTTTTAGGGATTAGCCATTACGATCTCGTGGTAGATCAACTCTTGTAATACTCATAGTCATCAAGATCAATCAAGCAGGAAGTAGGGTATTACCTCCATAGAGAGGGCCTGAACCTGGGTAAACATCGTGTCCCCCGTCTCCTGTTACCATCGATCCTAGACGCACAGTTCGGGACCCCCTACCCGAGATCCACCGGTTTTGACACCGACATTGGTGCTTTCATTGAGAGTTCCACTGTGCCATCGGCAAAAGGTTCGATGGCCCCTTCAATCGTCGACAATAACGCTGTCCAAGGAGGAACCTTCCTCCCTGGACAGATTTTTGTGTTCGGCGGCTTCGTACTATGGGCCAGCTCGCTTGGCCATCTGGAGCAGATCGATAGCTACGCCCCTGGCCATCAGGTCAGATTTGAAAGCTCGAACTACGTCGCGGATATCCATGGAGACTTGATCTTCAATGGATTTGAGACTGCGGCGATCACTCCCCCCCACTCCGATGAACATGACTTAAATCTATCATCAGATCACATCCAGGAGATGGTTCCTGTTGCTGCAATAGCCTTAGAACCAGAGCAGATCGTGCCATCCAAAGCCATAGAGTCCGCGGCGTTAGAGTCGCACACGGACTCAACACCCTGCAATATTTGCGTCAACGGTACTCCAGACTCGTCTCCGGCTATAAGTTCCGGACCGTATACGCCTACGGACACCGAGCTAGATCGGTTATCGATCTTCGAATTCGGCGCCGCAGACATTTTCCAGCACTCACCTTTGGGCGATGTGCTGAACTCTTTAAAGAATTTGTCCTTGTAGAAGGACTCGCAGCCGAACTATGTTCGGTTCGAGTTAGTGGCTGATGATGGGGAATTTTGCTTCACACCCGCCACCCACTTCATAGCTACCATCGAGGACTTAACCGACGAGCTCGATTATGGCTCCGAAGACATCAACGGTATGGACGACGATGCCGACAAGGAGCAAGGCCAAGACCCGCCATTCACCGGACGTTGGACGGCCACATCTTCGTACGATGTGTACATGGTTGATACACCTAAAGGATCTGGCGACGACAAAGAAGATCCAGATGCGAATAAACCCTCTGAGACGCATTCTAGGTGCCGGCGCCCTAAACGCCGCTCTAAGTCACATCGCTCAAAAGACGGCAACACTGGCACCAGAGAAAATAGTACTCCGGGCGACGCCGAAAACAATGAAGACCCTGTTGGAGCCGCATCCGAACAGGAGGAACAAGACAACGGGCAAGTTAACCCTGATAAACAGGCCACGCGCAATGACTCGGATGATGATAGTTATCGTCCACCCTTCGAGGATAATGAGAGCCTTGGCAATGAGGACTTCATCATGCCTGAGGTACCCCTCGAGCAGGAGCGCTTTAAGCGCCAGCTCATAGCTACTACAAGAAGCCTGAAGAAAAAGCAGCAGCAGCTCCAAGCTGATCAAGACCTACTCATTGACAGATGGACCGATGTCCTAGCAGCTGAAGAATATGGCCTCAAGCGCCCAGCCAAGAGTTATCCAAAACGCAGACTACTACCTCAGTTCGATGAGGAGGCACCAGATCCCATACCTCCCTCGCGAAATACGGACCGACCACCACGTGGTCGGGATAGTACGGCGGACCGACCACCCCGCGGTCGGGATAAAACGGCAACTCAGGCCGAACAACAGCCCACCCCACCACCTCGCAAAAACAGGGACAGAACAACTCGGGACCATACATACGACCTTCGGCAGGAATTGGACAGTAGAGCAGGACACACAAGATCAATCTACGGATCGCAAGGACGCTTCCCTACTCGGGATGACAGCTACCTATTCGGACGCGACAAACTTAATCATACCCAGGCCGATAACCGCAGACGGACTTCATCGGAGGTGCGCCGTGACGCGGCCCGCTATAGAGGCGCCGCACACCCTCTCTGCTTCACAGATGAGGTGCTGGATCATGACTTCCCCGAGGGGTTCAAGCCCGTCAATATGGAATCATACGACGGAACAACCGATCCCGCAGTGTGGATCGAGGATTTTATTCTCCACATCCATATGGCCCGAGGAGATGACCTCCACGCTATCAAGTACCTCCCATTAAAACTCAAAGGACCAGCTTGACACTGGCTAAACAGCCTGCCTGAAAATTCCATCGGCAGCTGGGAGGACTTGGAAGAAGCTTTTCTTGACAACTTCCAAGGCACTTACGTTCGGCCACCTGACGCTGATGACTTAAGTCACATTGTTCAACAACCTGGGGAGTCCGCCAGAAAATTCTGGACTAGGTTCCTAACCAAAAAGAACCAGATCGTCGACTGTCCGGATGCTGAAGCCTTAGCGGCCTTTAAACATAGCATTCGTGACAAATGGCTCGCCCGCCACCTCGGCCAAGAAAAGCCGAGGTCTATGGCAGCCCTCATGGCACTTATGACCCGCTTTTGCGCGGGAGAGGATAGTTGGCTGGCTCGCAGTACAAACACAACCAACGAAGCAGGCCCCTCCGAGGCCAAAAACAGCACCGGCAAGCTCCGGCGCAACAGACACAAACGCCGGAGCAATGGCGATAACACCGATGACACTATAGCTCACACCGGATTCAGTGGTTCCAAGACCGGCCAGCGAAAGAAGCCCTATAAAAGGAATGACGGAGGACCATCCAGCTTGGACCGCATACTCGATCGTCCGTGCCAGATACATGGCACCCCAGACAAACCGGCCAACCATACTAACAGAGATTGCCGGGTCTTTAAGCAAGCCAGCAAGGTAAATAGCGGAAACAAGGAAGGGGAATCGCAGAGCGAGGACGAGGACGAGGAGTCCCGGCAGCCGAACACTGGGGGGCAGAAGAAATTCCCGCCTCAAGTCAAAACGGTGAACATGATATATGCTACACACATCCCCAAAAGGGAGCGCAAGCGCGCACTCAGGGACGTCTATGCGGTAGAGCCAGTCGCCCCAAAATTCAACCCATGGTCGTCATTCCCGATCACCTTTGATCGTCGTGATCATCCAACTAGCATCCGTCATGGCGGTTCGGCCGCATTGGTACTCGACCCAATCATCGACGGATTTCACATGACACGAGTCCTAATGGACGGGGGTAGCAGCCTCAACCTGCTCTATCAGGATACAGTATGCAAAATGGGCATTAATCCCTCATGAATCAAGCCCACGATAACTACCTTTAAAGGAGTTATACTAGGCGTAGAGGCCCATTGTACGGGCTCAATCATGCTAGAGGTGGTCTTCGGTTCCCCGGATAACTTCTGAAGCGAAGAGTTAATCTTCGATATCGTCCCCTTCCGCAGCGGCTACTACACACTGCTCGGATGAACCGCGTTTGCTAGATTCAACGCGGTGCCACATTATGCTTATCTCAAGCTCAAGATGCCCAGTCCACGCGATGTCATTACAGTAAATGGAAACACGGAACGTTCCCTCCATACAGAGGAGCATACCGGAGCCCTTGCAGCAGAAGTACAGAGCGGCCTTCTCAAGCGGCACCATAATCCGGCCGCCGAGCCCCTAGACATCGTCAAGAAGGTCCGGACTACACTGCAACAGGGCAGCTCGGTTCGTCAAGAGCCGAATTCATAAATTAGGCCTCCGTCCCAGCCCCGATGAGGAAAGGGCATCCGTACCGCGCGTACATAATTACGCACTCAAAACCCCATGGGTACCGACGGAGGCATAACTCGCTCGCGATCCACAGTGCGGCTTGACCGGCCCTGGGATTCGCACGCCTTTCTTTTTCTTTTTATTACGGGTTTTTTCTCTTTTCGAGGTCTATGCGGACGACCCGCTTGCAGAACACACCAAGGAGGCAAGGAGCTCTGGCATACAAGGGAATCCCCAGGTGGTCTCTACTAAACGATTGCCATACTTGTTTTACATAACCGCACGCAGCCCGCCCTTGGTTGTGGCATGTTAAATAGCTTCACTTGCTTATCGCATTACTTGCACAAAGTACGCCTCGACGTACTAATTACATCACTATGGTGAATAAATGGTGGCGTCAGCTTATTACCTAATTTTCCTGTTTTCTCACCTTTGTATATATTACTTATTGTACACATACACCATGGTACGTATTACTACGCCAGGGGCTTCATTACACCCCACATCATGGCAATAAAAGTCCGAACACTTTTTCAGTATAGTTCGGCACCCCGAACTTATAGCATTATATGCATCGGCTCCGAATCATGTCTTTGGTCAATAGTTGGGTTGCCCGGCTCCTGTGCCTACTACCTTACGTTCCGCTATATCGGCTAGGGTAGTAAAGGGAGAACTACTACGATTGTGTCCCGGTTCTTTCAGACGAGCACCTCAGCAGAGAAAGCCGAAAACTGACTGTCATGATGCGGCGAGAGCTGGTCTGCTGTTCGAGATGTTCTAAATCGTTAGAGATTTTTTTCCGCTTCTTGCGAAGAATCGGTCCCTCCGATTAGGCATGTACAACGCCCCTAGTTCGGCCTTCCGAATACAGGGGCTTCGCCAACTTTCTTAATTGTCAAACTCCAATGGCTAAGTGAGGGCGGTAAAGGCCGCATAGTCTGATTGCCTTGTTCGTTGCGCTAAACACCTCCTTTAAGGACCATAATGTGGAGTAAAGAGTGTTTAGATTTATCCTGAACACCCCCGTACTATCTACGTGGGGGCAGAAGCAGATGACTGGTCAACCCTTAGATTTCATAAACGGTCGCACAGGAGGTAAAATGTAAATCGCAAACATTATAATACATAACATCATTGTTCCATATTACAGGACAGGATAATACAAATGTTCTCATGGGAATATGACATCCTTCGAACATTGCTCCGCCACAAGGCGGGACCCCTCCAGGACACCATCAAAATAGAGCTCGGGTCGACGATGCTCCTTGCCCTCCGGCGGCCCCTCGGTCATCAGCTTCTTGGCATCCAGCTTTGCCCAATGTGTCTTGATGCGGGCAAATGCCATGCGCGCACCTTCAATACAGATCGACCGCTTCACAGCTTCGAGCCGCGGACAGGCACTTACAAGCCGCTTAACAAGACCGAAGTAGCTGCTAGGTATAGGCTCGGCAGGCCACAGCCGTACTATCAGGTCCTTCATGGCTAGCTCTGCCGACCTGTGCAGCTCGACCAACTGCTTTAGCTGGTCGCTGAAGGGCACTGGATGTTCGGGTCCAAGATGTTGGGACCAGAATAGCTTCTCCATAGACATCCCATCTTCGGCTCTATAATGCTCGGTAGCATCCGATATACTGTGCGGCAGATCTGTAAACGCCCCTGGAAAACCCAAATTCGGATAAGTACAAGGAACGTTTCTTCTACATACTTGCTTTGCACGGTGAAAGACTTACCCGCTGCAATCTTCTTGGCCGCCTGAATTTCCTGGAGGGCGTTCTGGGCTTTGGCTCGTGCATCCTGTGCGCTCCGGCGGGCCTTCACCAGTTCGGACTCTTGCACCTTACAATCGCGCTCCAAGGACTCAAATCTCTCGATCGCGCCCTGGAGCTGTTGCTGCGCTTCGCCAACCTGGGCCTCGTGCTTCTCGCGCGCGGCGCGTTCCTTGGCCACTTTGTCCCCGGCCTCGGCTAATGCCTTTTTGAGGGCTGCCACCTCGGTCGTGGACCCTAATACAGTTCATGACACTTTAGTCAGCTTGAACAATTTACTCTTCAATATACACGCAGGTTACTGCATACCTTGGCTATCCTCCAGCTGCTTCTTCACGCGGCCGAGCTCTTCCTCGGCCCGCTCCAGTTTCTGCTTCAGTCCGGAGACTTCCGCAGTTTGAGCGGTAGGAGCCCACAACGAGGCCTTCTTATTCACATAGACACTTTATGTTAGACTCCTGCGGAAATTAATTTTGATCCTCTGTTCGGCTTTTCTTTTCGGACACCGAACAGAGCATCAGGGGCTACTGTCTACGCTATGATGTTCTTCTTACAATTATGTACTCACCTCAAAGCCTGCTAGAAGGCTAGCGCAGGTTTCGGTCAGCCCGTTTTTGACGGACTGAACTTTTCAATCACCGTACACATATGGGCACGGTGCTCATCCACAATGGAGGCGCCTTGCAGCACTTCCAGTAGATGATCCAGCGCCTCTGGTTGGACAGAGGACACCGGTAGCACACTCCTTCCTTTCGGGAAGGGCCGTTTGCCGGACTCTGGAGCCGTATAGGTCTCCGGAATAGAATCCGGCTGAGGGTCAAATAGAACTCGGCCCGCACCATCCGTCTCCGTAGGGGCTTTTTCCCCCATGTATCCGGCGGTCCGGGAGTCATCCTGGGGTGCCGCCCTGACGATCTCCGGAATCTTCCCCCGGTCCGAGGAGGCCCTTTGAGACGCCTCCTCATCGTCACCCTTGGCCGAAGGGGAGTAGGCGGGCGGCGGTGACATGCTGGCCCTCTCCTTTGGGTCCAGCGAACCTTTTGATGAAGATAGCGGAGAGCTGTCCCGAGCCGAACTGCAATAACACGATTCAAACATTGCAAGGCAGAAAGGACGGACGTTCGGGCGTGCATAAGGATTTTTGATACTTATGATTGGGCTCGAGGCTTGGCCCGGGAAGGCCGCTCTGGACTGCTATCGACATCCCACATGGAGTTATCCGCGGGGGAGCCTTTTCCCCTCTTGGGCGCCTTCGCCTCCAGGTTCTTGGAGGCCGCCCTCTTCTTCCTCCCCGCCTCAGGTGGGGAGTCATCCTCTTCTTCCTCCTCTTCGTCGTCGTCTTCGGCGGACGAAGAGTGAGTCTCGTCTTTGGACATCACGGCCGAAGCTCCCTTTCGGCAAAGGCCACTCCTGGTCCTCTTGGCCGCTTTCTTGGCCTTCTTCTCCAGCACGTCATAAGGCGCCGGAAACAACATCTTAGTCCCCCCCCCCCCCCCCCCCCCCCCCCCCCCCCCCCCCCCCCCCCCCCCCCCCCCCCCCCCCCCCCCCCCCCCCCCCCCCCCCCCCCCCCCCCCCCCCCCCCCCCCCCCCCCCCCCCCCCCCCCCCCCCCCCCCCCCCCCCCCCCCCCCCCCCCCCCCCCCCCCCCCCCCCCCCCCCCCCCCCCCCCCCCCCCCCCCCCCCCCCCCCCCCCCCCCCCCCCCCCCCCCCCCCCCCCCCCCCCCCCCCCCCCCCCCCCCCCCCCCCCCCCCCCCCCCCCCCCCCCCCCCCCCCCCCCCCCCCCCCCCCCCCCCCCCCCCCCCCCCCCCCCCCCCCCCCCCCCCCCCCCCCCCCCCCCCCCCCCCCCCCCCCCCCCCCCCCCCCCCCCCCCCCCCCCCCCCCCCCCCCCCCCCCCCCCCCCCCCCCCCCCCCCCCCCCCCCCCCCCCCCCCCCCCCCCCCCCCCCCCCCCCCCCCCCCCCCCCCCCCCCCCCCCCCCCCCCCCCCCCCCCCCCCCCCCCCCCCCCCCCCCCCCCCCCCCAGAATTCGGGGGCTGCTACCCAGTTGGTGTCACGCGGCTCGGTGATGTAAAACCACCCCGATTGCCATCCCTTCACCGTCTCCGCAAAGGAGCCTTCAGGCCAGGTGACATTGGGCATCTTGCCCACCATGGCACCTCCGCACTCTGCTTGTTGACCGCTCACCACCTTCGGTTTCACATTGAAGGTCTTCAGCCATAGGCCGAAGTGAGGTGGGATGCGGAGAAAGGCCTCGCACATGACAATAAATGCCGAAATATTGAGGATAAAATTGGGGGCCAGATCGTGGAAGTCCAGCCCATAATAAAACATCAATCTGCGGACAAATGGGTGGAGAGGAAATCCAAGCCCGCGAACAAAGTGTGTGAGAAACACAACCCGCTCATGGGGCTCGGGAGTAGGGACGATTTGCCCTTTTGCTGGGAGTCAGTGAGCAATCTCCTTGGCCAAATATCTAGCCTCCCGGAGCTCCGCGATGTCCTTCTTCTTGACGGAGGAGGCCATCCACTTGCCTCCAGCTCCGGATCCGGACATGTTTGGAGTGCTTTCTCAAACGAGGAAAAGCTAAAGCTTGGGCACTGGAGCTCAAGGACGGAAGGACTGAAGGAGAGAAAGGGTGTGGGTGAAGGTGGAGAATCCTTATCCCCTTATGAAGGCCGCGAATATCAAGCGCCTCCCCACTCGCCCTAAAAATTCGCCTATGCCCACGGGCCGTATAAACGGCACGGTTGGGATTACCCATGCCCACATTGATGTGAATCCCACAATAAGGGGACACGATCTCTGCTTTGACAAGACATGCCAATGGCAACCGCGTCTCGAAACATGGAGCAGCGGACGAAAAATGGTTCGAAATTATGACCGGACAGACGTGATGTCATGTTGTAAAAAGCTGTCAGCGGATAGAACTCGTGTAAAAATATATTCTCTCTGCGGTTGTGTATGGTGTGTATGACAGGTCCGGATTCTATCATCGCATCCGAAGACTATCTTGGAGTTTGGAAGGGGGAACCCGCCTTGCAATGCCGAAGACAATCTGCGCGCCGGACTCCTCGTCATTGAAGCCAAGTTCAGGGGCTACTGAGGGAGTCCTGGACTAAGGGGTCCTCGGGCGTCCGGCCTGTTATCCATGGGCCGGACTGATGGGCTGTGAAGACATGAAGGCCGAAGACTGTACCCATGTCCGGATTGGACTCTCCTTGGCGTGGAAGGCAAGCTTGGCTATCAACTATGAAGATTCCTTCCTATGTAACCGACTCTATGTAACCCTAGATCCCCCCGGTGTCTATATAAACTGGAGGGTGTAGTCCGGATAGCATATACATTCATTACCATAGTCATACAGGCTAGGCTTTTAGGGTTTAGCCATTATGATCTCGTGGTAGATCAACTCTTGTAATACTCATATTCATCAAGATCGATCAAGCAGGAAGTAGGGTATTACCTCCATAGAGAGGGCACGAACCTGGGTAAACATCGTGTCCCCCGTCTCCTGTTACCATCGATCCTAGACGCACAGTTCGGGACCCCCTACCTGAGATCCACCGGTGTTGACACCGACAGTGGGTGCCCTGGTGCTAGCCGTCCCTGGGAGGTGGACGAACAGGTCGTCGCTCACCTTCAGGTACTTACCCAGGCCAGATGCAGCGGAGGAGGAAGGTTGGTCGTCAACCACCCCCTCCCCGGCAGGCCCTGTGCCGGCCTCCTCGGCAGTGGCCCTACCGGCCTCCCCGGTAGGCCCCTTGGCAGCCTCTTCGGCGGCAGTCTTGGCGGCCTCCTCGGCGGAGATCTTGTCCGCCTCGGCCTCGGCGTCCCTGGCGACCTCCTCGATGACGGTATCGATGTTCTCCTGGTCCGCCGAGGAAGCGCCTAGATGCCAAGAAAGAGAATGAGGCAGAGCCAAATCAAAGTTCAAAAGAGTTCAAAAGAAGAAGAAGAAAGAACAGGGACGGGAAGCAAGCAAACTTACCAGCACCGGGCTGGGAAGAAGTGGCACCCTCCCCGCCAACGTTGTTGCCGGGGTGGAACCATCAGCACCCAAGTTCGTCTCCTCCTCCTCCATAGGCGTGGGCTTAGCGTTGGATGCCCTTGCCGGGGACGCCCCTCGGGGCGGTGTAGTCGAGAGGGGTGGCGTGTTGGAGGTGGCCCTCGGCGGCTCCTCCTGCTGCCGTTCTTCTCCTACAAACCCGGCAAGATCAGCATCAAGGATTCACACCCCACAGTTCATCAATGGAAGAGTGAGTGGTGGACTCATGCTGGGGGCTGAAGCGGGGGCTGCGTCGGGGGCTGCTGTCCGGGCTGCTCTCCAGCACCAGCGGCGTACTCAAAGTACCCGCCGGGGGCTTGTCGCCCGTCGAGGCCTTGGCCCTCTTCGCCACCCTCTGCGCTAGTGTCTCCGTGTCCCTGAGAAGACAACATAAAATCAAAGAAAGATGACACAGGAGTAAAGTCAGGAGATAATGTGGGGGGGCGAGATACTTACTCTTCCTCCACCTCCTCCTCCACCGGCTTCCTCTTCCTCCTTGGGCTGAGAGACCCAAAATCGAAGACGACCTCTGTGTCAACATCTGTGGGGGGAGGGGAAGAGGATGGAGTCCGGCGATGCTTGGACGAAGTAGAGGCAGTCGCTTTCTTCTTCGCCACCGCGGCCTTCACCGCCTTCTTCGCTGCCGCGGCCCTCATCTGGCGCACGGACTACTCCTGGACCTGTTGCCGCGGCACGGCCCTGTCGGGCCAAACTAGTTCACTGGAGTCAACCCGGCACAGGACGCATCTCCTCCATGGGGCCGGAGGGTCGTCGGCCTCGGCCTCCCCCTCGGTCGACTCTTCGACCACATCTTCGACAAGAGGAGCCCCGGCGCCGACACTGCTGGCCTCCCCAGCAGACTCCCCCCATCCGGCGAGCTCCTTGTCCTCCGTGGCCGCGCCAGCCTCGTCCTCCACGACGCCAATGCTGCCGGCCTCCCGGGCAAGCTCCGCCTCCGCTGCCCTGGCGGCAATATAATCCAGCTCCTCCTTGGTGGTATCCCGAATAAGCGCTGGCTCATCACGGACGTACTTCTCTGACAAGCTATCAAAAAAGTCCTGCACCTGCTCTGCTTCCGGCTTGACCCAGCTTGGGTCAAGTCCGTGTGCAGTGAAGTCCGGCATCATAGCAATGATGTCGCTCTGGCGAGAATTGTTGCTCAGCGGGACCACTCCCGCCGGCAACCCAAAAAAGGGCCCCTTGACGGCCTTCGCGGCCTTCGCGGCCTTGCTGGTCCTCTCAGCCCTGCCGTCGCGGTCCACGTCGAGCTGGAAGAGCCTCTAGCAAAAGTGGGCCTGCCCCATCACCGTGAAGTTGTGGTTCAAGCAAGGGCGGAGCCTCATGATGTCAGCCGCGTTCCTGTAATCCCAGGCCGGCCTCCCCTTGTTATGCAATGGGGCGATCCGGCGGCGGATGAAATCGGCCCCGATCATTTCAAGGGTGAGCCCGGCCACGGTTAGGCGATGGATCCTGGTGGTGGCAACCATGAGCTTCTTATCGTTGGCATCGACGTCGCCCCAGTCATCTCTACGGACCGGCGGCCCCTGACGGACCCGACAGAACTCCTGCGGATCTTCCTCTTTAATCCAGCACCATCGGCCCCGCCACTCTTCCCACCTCTCCTTCTGGGCGCCCTCCGGGTACGTACCTTTCTCCTGGCTCCTTGGATCCAGGCGACACAGCCAGAGATGGCGCCTCCTTTCTGGATACGAGGGTAAAAATAGTGGCGGAAGAGTGCCGTGCTGGGATGCACTCCAGCGAAGCCCTCACAGAGATGGGCAAAAATGGCCATGCACGCCACCGCATTTGGGGTGAAATCCAGAAGGTGGCAGCCGTAGGTGTGCATGATGTCATTGAAGAAATCAGAGAAGGGGGGCGGAGACCGCAGGAGAAGTAGTCAACAAAGAAAGGATACCGATTCGGGCCGGCCTCAGCGAAATCAGCGGGGATGATGTGCGTGGTCGGATGCCCCATCGTCTTCGCCCCCCACAGGGGCTTGAAGTAGTCCCTGGGATGGACGGCATCGACCGTAGAGGGGAAGTAGGCATGCTGCGTCCGAAGCGCCGCCAACTCGCTCTCCGACGCCTCCTTCTCCCCAGCATCCTTGGCCGCTCCCTTGCCCCTACTGGTTTTGGGCGCCATGGCAGCTGGAGGGGGGCGAAGAATCAAGAGCAATGGGGGCGGTGGCGGTGAACAGAGGCAAGAGAGTTTCTTGCTTTGAGGAAGAAGAGAGGAACGGCAGTTCCGAGATTGAAGAGACACAGAGGGTAAATGAGCAGCGCGCCTGCAGTTTCCCCTTTTATTTTTGGGGAAGGCGCGGGCCGCCTCTTTATCATTTACTGCGATGTGACGCATGAGGGCAGCAACCGCCCCATGCATGACCGCCACATCACGCACGACCCCCACGTCACGTATTCAACGCGGGTCGTGGGCAAGCACAGCAGGTGAGGGAGTTACTGCGGTAAAAACTCCACCGCACGCGCGCCTGTGACCGTTCTGGGCCTGGCCCAATAACGCTCCGCGCTTATATGTGGCCTAGGCCCGGGGGCTCCTGTCGGTGTACAAAAGTAGGGGTCCCCTTTTTGCACCCCTTTACTTGTGCGCGGGCAGTTGCAGCCCCACGCCCCTGGACACGCTTGGCGGGGCAGAGGAAGCAAAGGCACAAGACGACTAGATCAACGCCAAGACGGAAACACAAAGAGAAGAAGGGCGAGGTGGACTCCCCCAGCAAGACCCTTGCCGGGGCGGCCTCCACAGCCCCGGCAAGAGCCTTGCTGGGGCAACCTGCCCAGCACCAGCAGGGCTGCCACCCTCGATGATGAGAGTTCCGATGCCCTCAACCACATTGGAACCAAAGCTCGGGAGGCGCCTCCATGGTGGCATGCAGATCTTTGTGAAGACTGGAAGCATACAAAATCAGATGAGAATCAGGAGACGACGATCCTCGGCAAGATCCTTGCCGAGGATACCCACGAGACCCCCGGCAAGCCCCTTGCCGGGGATGACTACAACGCCATGGCAAGACCCTTGCCGGGTGATGTCTACTACGCAACCTTCTTCTTGTAGACATCGTTGGGCCTCCATGTGCAGAGGTTTGTAGGACAGTAGCAAATTTCCCTCAAGTGGATGACCTAAGGTTTATCAATCCGTGGGAGGCGTAGGATGAAGATGGTTTCTCTCAAGCAACCCTGCAACCAAATAACAAAGAGTCTCTTGTGTCCCCAACACACCCAATACAATGGTAAATTGTATAGGTGCACTAGTTCGGCGAAGAGATGGTGATACAAGTGCAATATGGATGGTAGGTATAGATTTTTGTAATCTCAAAATATAAAAACAGCAAGGTAACAAGTAATAAAAGTGAGCGTAAACGGTATTGCAATGCTAGGAAACAAGGCCTAGGGTTCATACTTTCACTAGTGCAAGTTCTCTCAACAATAATAACATAATTGGTTCATATAACTATCCCTCAACATGCAACAAAGAGTCACTCCAAAGTCACTAATAGCGAAGAACAAACAAAGAGATTATGGTAGGGTACAAAACCACCTCAAAGTTATTCTTTCTGATCGATCTATTCAAGAGTCCGTAGTAAAATAACACGAAGCTATTCTTTCCGTTCGATCTATCATAGAGCCCCCCCCCCCCCCCCCCCCCCCCCCCCCCCCCCCCCCCCCCCCCCCCCCCCCCCCCCCCCCCCCCCCCCCCCCCCCCCCCCCCCCCCCCCCCCCCCCCCCCCCCCCCCCCCCCCCCCCCCCCCCCCCCCCCCCCCCCCCCCCCCCCCCCCCCCCCCCCCCCCCCCCCCCCCCCCCCCCCCCCCCCCCCCCCCCCCCCCCCCCCCCCCCCCCCCCCCCCCCCCCCCCCCCCCCCCCCCCCCCCCCCCCCCCCCCCCCCCCCCCCCCCCCCCCCCCCCCCCCCCCCCCCCCCCCCCCCCCCCCCCCCCCCCCCCCCCCCCCCCCCCCCCCCCCCCCCCCCCCCCCCCCCCCCCCCCCCCCCCCCCCCCCCCCCCCCCCCCCCCCCCCCCCCCCCCCCCCCCCCCCCCCCCCCCCCCCCCCCCCCCCCCCCCCCCCCCCCCCCCCCCCCCCCCCCCCCCCCCCCCCCCCCCCCCCCCCCCCCCCCCCCCCCCCCCCCCCCCCCCCCCCCCCCCCCCCCCCCCCCCCCCCCCCCCCCCCCCCCCCCCCCCCCCCCCCCCCCCCCCCCCCCCCCCCCCCCCCCCCCCCCCCCCCCCCCCCCCCCCCCCCCCCCCCCCCCCCCCCCCCCCCCCCCCCCCCCCCCCCCCCCCCCCCCCCCCCCCCCCCCCCCCCCCCCCCCCCCCCCCCCCCCCCCCCCCCCCCCCCCCCCCCCCCCCCCCCCCCCCCCCCCCCCCCCCCCCCCCCCCCCCCCCCCCCCCCCCCCCCCCCCCCCCCCCCCCCCCCCCCCCCCCCCCCCCCCCCCCCCCCCCCCCCCCCCCCCCCCCCCCCCCCCCCCCCCCCCCCCCCCCCCCCCCCCCCCCCCCCCCCCCCCCCCCCCCCCCCCCCCCCCCCCCCCCCCCCCCCCCCCCCCCCCCCCCCCCCCCCCCCCCCCCCCCCCCCCCCCCCCCCCCCCCCCCCCCCCCCCCCCCCCCCCCCCCCCCCCCCCCCCCCCCCCCCCCCCCCCCCCCCCCCCCCCCCCCCCCCCCCCCCCCCCCCCCCCCCCCCCCCCCCCCCCCCCCCCCCCCCCCCCCAACAAAGCAATCATGTCTTCTCAAAATAACATGGCCAAAGAAAGTTATCCCTACAAAATCATATAGTCTGGCTATGCTCTATCTTCATCACACAAAATATTTAAGTCATTCACAACCTCGATGACAAGCCAAGCAATTATTTCATACTTTTGATGTTCTCAAACTTTTTCAATCTTCACGCAATACATGAGCGTGAGCCATGGACATAGCACTATAGGTGGAATAGAATGGTGGTTGTGGAGAAGACAAAAAGGAGAAGATAGTCTCACATCAACTAAGTGTATCAATGGGCTATGGAGATGCCCATCAATAGATATCAATGTGAGTGAGTAGGGATTGCCATGCAACGGATGCACTAGAGCTATAAGTGTATGAAAGCTCAACAAAAGAAACTAAGTGGGTGTGCATCCAACTTGCTTGCTCACGAAGACCTAGGGCAATTTGAGGAAGCCCATCATTGGAATACACAAGCCAAGTTCTATAATGAAAGATTCCCACTAGTATATGAAAGTGACAACATAGGAGACTCTCCATCATGAAGATCATGGTGCTACTTTGAAGCACAAGTGTCGTAAAAGGATAGTAGCATTGCCCCTTCTCTCTTTTTCTCTCGTTTTTTTGTTTTTTTGTTTTTTTTGGGCCTTCTCTTTTTTTATGGCCTCTTTTTCTCTTTTTTTATTTTTCGTCCGGAGTCTCATCCCGACTTGTGGGGGAATCATAGTCTCCATCATCCTTTCCTCACATGGGACAATGCTCTAATAATGATGACCATCAAACTTTTATTTACTTACAACTCAAGAATTACAACTCAATACTTGGAACAAAATATGACTCTATGTGAATGCCCCCGGCGGTGTACCGGGATATGCACTGAATCAAGAGTGACATGTATGGAAGAATTATAAAGGTGGCTTTGCCACAAATACGATGCCAACTACATGATCATGCAAAGCAATATGACAATGATGAAACGTGTCATAATAAACGGAACGGTGGTAAGTTGCATGGTAATATATCTCGGAATGGCTATGGAAATGCCATAATAGGTAGGTATGGTGGCTGTTTTGAGGAAGGTATATGGTGGGTGTATGGTACCGGCGAAAGTTGCGCGGCACAAGAGAGGCTAGCAATGGTGGAAGGGTGAGAGTGCGTATAATCCATGGACTCAACATTAGTCATAAAGAACTCACATACTTATTGCAAAAATCTATTAGTTATCGAAACAAAGTACTACGCGCATGCTCCTAGGGGGATAGATTGGTAGGAAAATACCATCGCTCGTCCCCGACCGCCACTCATAAGGAAGATAATAAATAAATAAATCATGCTCCGACTTCATCACATAACGGTTTACCATACGTGCATGCTACGGGAATCACAAACTTTAACACAAGTATCTCTCAAATTCACAACTACTCAATTAGCATGACTCTAATATCACCATCTTCATATCTCAAAACAATCATAAGGAATCAAACTTCTCATAGTATTCAATGCACTCTATATGGAAGTTTTTATTATATCCCTCTTGGATGCCCATCATATTAGGACTAAATTCATAACCAAAGCAAATTACCATGATGTTTAAGACTCTCAAAATAATATAAGTGTAGCATGAGAGTTCATCTATTTCTTCAAAATAAAACCACCGCCGTGCTCTAAAAGGATATAAGTGAAGTACTAGAGCAAATGACAAACTACTCCGAAAGATATAAGTGAAGATCAATGAGTAGTTGAATAATTATGTAACTATGTGAAGACTCTCTAACATTTAAGAATTTCAGATCTTGGTATTTTATTCAAACAGCAAGCAAAACAAAATAAAATAAAATGACGCTCCAAGCAAAACACATATCATGTGGTGAATAAAAATATAGATCCAAGTAAGTTACCGATGAACGAAGACGAAAGAGGGGATGCCATCCGGGGCATCCCAAGCTTATGCTCTTGGTTGTCCTTGAATATTACCTTGGGGTGCCTTGGGCATCCCCAAGCTTAGGCTCTTGCCACTCTTTATTCCATAGTCCATCGAATCTTTACTCAAAACTTTAAAACTTCACAACACAAAACTCAACAGAAAACTCGTAAGCTCCGTTAGTATAAGAAAATAAATCACCACTTAGGTACTATTGTGAACTCATTCTAAATTCATATTGGTGTTAAAACTACTGTATTCCAACTTCTCTATGGTTCATACCTTCCGATACTACTCATAGATTCATCAAAATAAGCAAACAACACATAGAAAACAGAATCTGTCAAAAACAGAACAGTCTGTAGTAATCTGTATCATTCGAATACTTCTGTAATCTAAAAATTCTGAAATAAATTGGTGGACGTGAGGAATTTTTATATTAATCTTCCTCAAAAAGAATCAACCTAATAGCACTCTCCAGTAAAAAATTCCAGCTAATATCGTGAGCGCTAAAGTTTCTGTTTTTTACAGCAAGATCGCAAAGACTTCACCCAAGTCTTCCCAAAGGTTCTACTTGGCACAAACACTAATTAAGATATAAAACCACATCTAAACAGAATCTAGATGAATTATTTATTACTAAACAGGAGCAAAAGCAAAGGACAAAAATAAAATTGGGTTGCCTCCCAACAAGCGCTAACGTTTAACGCCCCTAGCTAGGCATGATGATTTCAATGATGCTCACATAAAAGATAAGAATTGAAACATAAAGAGAGCATCATGAAGAATATGACTGGCACATTTAAGTCTAACCCACTTCCTATGCATAGGGATTTTGTGAGCAAAAAACTTATGGGAACAATAATCAACTAGCATAGGAAGGCAAAACAAGCATAACTTCAAAACTTTAAGCACATAGAGAGGAAACTTGATATTATTGCAATTCCTACAAGCATATGTTCCTCCCTCATAATAATTTTCAGTAGCATCATGAATGAATTCAACAATATAACCATCACATAAAGCATTCTTTTCATGATCTACAAGCATAGAATTTTTATTACTCTCCACATAAGCAAATTTCTTCTCATGAATAATAGTGGGAGTGTCATAAGAAACTCGAATACTATAAATTGTTTCCACATTAAAAGGGTAATGTTCAGAAAAAGGGTAATCATAATCATGACAAGTTTTATAAATATAATCATCACTACTTTTTATAGCATAAGTGTCATCACAATAATCATCATAAGTAGCAACTTTGTTCTCATCATAATCGATTGAAACCTCTTCCAAGATAGTGGAATCATTACTAAATAAAGTCATGACCTCTCCAAATCCACTTTTATAATTATTACAATAAGATTCAACACCCTCCAAAATAGTGGTATCATTACTTCCTAAAGTTGACACTCTTCCAAACCCACTTTCATCAATATAATCATCATAAGTAGGAGGCATGCTATCATCATAATAAATTTGCTCATCAAAACTTGGGAGGCTAAAAATATCATATTCATTAAACATAGCATCCCCAAGCTTGGGACAAACATTAATTGCAGCAAATATATTCTCAAACATGTCATTCTCATCAAACATAGCATCCCCAAGCCTGGGCCTTTTCCTATCATAAGCATAATCACTCTCATCATTAATAATATGGATAGCACCAATAGTATAGCAATTATCATCATCACAATGAGTAATAGGAGTAACATCATTTGGGAGGGATACCTTTCTACCTTTGCTTCTTTGTCTTTTATTTTTCTTCTTCACATCATGTGTGGGTTTAACCCTCTTTTTTGAGCTACTTATTAATGAGATTGGTTGAATAGAAAGCTCCTCCTCGTTACTTGATTCATCATAAGAAATAATAGGAGGATATTGGGAAGTCTCTTCCCTTTCATTAGTATTCTCTTCATCTTTTATTTGTTTTCCTTTCTTTATGTAATTGGCAATATAAGGATTTTCAATGCAATTCACCGCACAATACATATAAATTTCCTCTAGATCAAAATCAAGAACTTTATCAAGGACAAATTCTGGAAGATCCTTAGTTATACGTTTCATTTCTTCGTAACCCACAAGCAAACTAAGTTCATTATGATGTGCAAGGGAAATCAAGTCATCACAATTTTTGGACACGATATGATCATGAAACAATTTGCATTGGGGATTTAAATGATCACGTTCATTGCAAAGTTCACAAGGATGGCAAAGAAATTTTAAATTTTCAGCACAAGCATCTAGCCTCTCTTGCAACCATTTAGTTTCTAAATACTTATGCCTCTTGGAAAATCTATCTTCCCTATTTGGTGTGTACTTGCAAACTCTATGCACTCCACAAAAATTGACATGCTTATAAGAGACATTTTTATCATGACTAGTGCAATCATCATTAGTACTATGGATATTCAAAGAGTTCATACTAACAACATTGCAATCATGCTCATCATTCAAAGATTTAGTGCCAAACATTCTAATGCATTCTTCCTCTAGCAATTGAGCACAATTATCGGAATCCTTATTTTCATGAAAGATATTAAAAAGATGAAGCATATGAGGCACCCTCAATTCCATTTTTTGTAGTTTTCTTTTATAAAATAAACTAGTGATAAAACAAGAAACTAAAAGATTCGATTGCAAGATCTAAAGATATACCTTCAAGCACTCACCTCCCCGGCAACGGCGCCACAAACTGCTTGATGTCTACTATGCAACCTTCTTCTTGTAGACGTTGTTGGGCCTCCAAGTGCAGAGGTTTGTAGGACAGTAGCAAATTTCCCTCAAGTGGATGACCTAAGGTTTATCAATCCGTGGGAGGCGTAGGATGAAGATGGTCTCTCTCAAGCAACCCTGCAACCAAATAACAAAGAGTCTCTTGTGTCCCCAACACACCCAATACAATGGTAAATTGTATAGGTGCACTAGTTCGGTGAAGATATGGTGATACAAGTGCAATATGGATGGTAGATATAGGTTTTTGTAATCTGAAAATATAAAAACAGCAAGGTAACAAGTAATAAAAGTGAGCGTAAACGGTATTGCAATGCTAGGAAGCAAGGCCTAGGGTTCATACTTTCACTAGTGCAAGTTCTCTCAACAATAATAACATAATTGGTTCATATAACTATCCCTCAACATGCAACAAAGAGTTACTCCAAAGTCACTAATAGCGGAGAACAAACGAAGAGATTATGGTAGGGTACGAAACCACCTCAAAGTTATTCTTTCTGATCGATCTATTCAAGAGTCCGTAGTAAAATAACACGAAGCTATTCTTTCCGTTTGATCTATCATAGAGTTCGTACTAGAATAACACCTTAAGACACAAATCAATCAAAACCCTAATGTCACCTAGATACTCCAATGTCACCTCAAGTATCCGTGGGTATGATTAAACGATATGCATCACACAATCTCAGATTCATCTATTCAACCAACACAAAGAACTTGAAAGAGTGCTCCAAAGTTTCTACCGGAGAGTCAAGACGAAAACGTGTGCCAACCCCTATGCATAAGTTCACAAGGTCACGGAACCCGCAAGTTGATCACCAAAACATACATCAAGTGAATCAATAGAATACCCCATTGTCACCACGGGTATCCCACGCAAGACATACATCAAGTGTTCTCAGATCCTTAAAGACTCAGTCCGATAAGATAACTTCAAAGGGAAAACTCAATCCATTACAAGAGAGTAGAGGGGGAGAAACATCATAAGATCCAACTATAATAGCGAAGCTCGCGATACATCAAGATCATGCCGAATCAAGAACACGAGAGAGAGAGATCAAACACATAGCTACTGGTACATACCCTTAGCCCCGAGGGTGAACTACTCCCTCCTCGTCATGGAGAGTGCCGGGATGATGAAGATGGCCATCGGAGAGGGATTCCCCCCTCCGGCAGGGTGCCGGAACGGGTCTAGATTGGTTTTCGGTGGCTACAGAGGCTTGCGGTGGCGGAACTCCCGATCTAGGTTATGTTCTGGGGGTTTCTGTATATATAAGAGGTTTTGGCGTCGGGAACAAGTTAGTGGGGTCTCTGAGGCGACCACGAGGTAGGGGGCGCGCCCAGGGGGTAGGGCACGCCCCCCACCCTCGTGGGTGCCTCGGGACTCTTCTGGCCCATCTCCGATACTCCGTGGGCTTCTTCTGGTCCAAAAATAATCTCCGTGAAGTTTCAGGTCAATTGGACTCCGTTTGGTTTTCCTTTTCTGCGATACTCAAAAACAAGGAAAAAACAGAAACTGGCACTGGGCTCTAGGTTAATAGGTTAGTCCCAAAAATCATATAAAATAGCATATAAATGCATATAAAACATCCTAGATGGATAATATAATAGCATGGAACAATCAAAAATTATAGATACGTTGGAGACGTATCACCGGGGCCCCGGCAAGACTCTTGCCGAAGACATCCGCGGGGTCGCAGCCAGGCCCACATCTGCCAAAGCTCCGCTGCCATTCCCATGCAGCTGCCAGCCCATCAACTAGGCGGACACCTGCGTGGCAACGTGCGGCCTCTAGGCCAACTCAGCAAGCACCTGTGTGGTGGCATGCAGATCTTCATGAAGACCCTACCACCACGCCAACTCAGCAGCCTGCCAGCCTACGTGGCGCTGCATGCCTCGTTGGCCTGGACACGTGCCGGAGCAAGGCGGAGCGGCGACGGACGGGACGGACCTCTTTACCGCCCCCGATAAAGCAAGTGGACACCTAAGTAGCGCATTTAATGCACTTTGTCCTGTAATGACAGGCGATAAGCTTGTGCACTGTATAACTTTCCACCTCCTGTGTGCCACTGTGGCAGCCCCTTTGCCTATAAAAGGAGGCCCGCGGCGTACTGGGAGAGGATTCGGATCTTTTGGATGATGCACGCACCGTAGCTAGTTCAAAAGCTCAAGAACACTCAAATATACACCAAAGCAGGACTAGGGTATTACGCATCCTCAACCTGGGTAAACGATCTTTGTGCTGGCTTCTAGACCCACTCTTTGCACAACCCCGCGCCCGCCAACCGTAGAAGGGATTCCAGTGATCCCATAGGTGTCGTTTTCCCCCAAAAAAGAACATAGGTTGTTGAGTTTCAAGAGAGTTCATTGTTTGAACTTTAACATGTGAATTGGTTTCTACTATAACATGAGAAGTTTTGTAAGAAAGAATTGTTGTTATGATGCTAGGAAAAGTGATTGAAATTGTCATTGATCAAACTTGTGCACTTTGCTAGCATTCACACTTCATAAATTATTTCTTTTATCATTTACCTACTCGAGGACGAGTAGGAATTAAGCTTGGGGATGCTGATACGTCTCCAACGTATCTATAATTTATGAAGTATTCATGCTGTTATTTTATCATTCTTGGATGTTTTACAATCATTTTATAGGAACTTTATATCATTTTTTGGGACTAACCTATTGACCCAGTGCCCACTGTCAGTTGTTGTTTTTTGCTTGTTTTTTACATTGCAGGAAATCAATACCAAACGGAAGTCCAAATGCAACAAAACTTCACAGAGATTTTTTATGGACAAGAAGACCAACAGTGGGCCAAAGAAGCACCTGGGGGTGCCCCGAGGGGGGCACAACCCACCAGGGCGTGCCTGGGGGCCCAGGCGCACCCTGGTGGGTTGTGCCCCCCTCTGGGCACCCCCAAGTGCTTCTTTGGCCCACTGTTGGGCCCAGGCGCGCCCAGGTGGGATGTGCCCACCTCGGTGGCCTCCTGCACCCCCTCTTTACCCTATAAATTCACAAATATTCGAAAATCCATTGGGGTTAACCTAGATCATAAGTTCTGCCGCCGCAAGGCTCCGTAGCCACCGAAAACCAATCTAGACCCATTCCGGCACCCTGCCAGAGGGGGAATCATCTCCGGTGGCCATCTTCATCATCCCGGCAGCCACCACGATGAGGAGGGAGTAGTCCACCCTCGGGGCTGAGGGTTTGTACCAGTAGCTATGTGTTCAATCTCTCTCTCTCTCTCTCGTGATCTATATCATGGGCTTTGTTAACATAGACGGATCATATGATGTTTCTCCCCTCTATACTCTTGTTGTGATGAATTGAGTCTTTACCCTTTGAAGTTTTGTCTTGTCGAATTGAATATTCAGATATGAGAACACATGATGTATGTCTTGCGGTATGAATACTTGAGGTGACAATGGGGTATCATATTGATTCACTTGATGTATGTTATGGCACTCAACTTGCGGATTCCCGAGGTGACATTGGGGTAATCTATGCATAGGGGTTGATGCACGTTTTTATTATCTTTTCTCCGATAGAAACTTTGGGGTCTCTTTGTAGTTCTTTGTGTGGATTGAGTATTATGAATATGAATTTGCTTTGGTGTTATTTTAGTACGAACTCTAGGATAGATCGAACAGAAAAAAATAGCTTTGTGTTATTTTTAGTACGAACTCTTGAATAGATCGAATGAAAAGAATAGCTTTGAGGTGGTTCCGTACCCTACAAACGATTTCTATCTTTTGTTCTCCGCTAATAGGGACTTGGGAGGGATTGTTTATTGCACTTTGGGGGATAATCATATGATCCAACTATGTGAGCATTGTTGAGAGGTTGCACTAGTGAAAGTACGGACCCTAGGCCTTGTTTTCAAGCATTGCAATACCGTTTTTGTGCCCGTTTACTATTTGCTACCTTGCTGTTTTTATTTATTCATATTATAAAAAATATATTTCTACCATCAATATTACACTTTTATCACCATCTCTTCGCCGAACTAGTACACCTATACAATTTGCCATTGTATTGGGTGTGTTGGGGACACAAGAGATTTCTTGTATTTGGTTGCAGGGTTGTTTGAGAGAGACCATCTTCACCCTACACCTCCCACGGATTGATAAACCTTAGGTCATCCACTTGAGGGAAAATTGCTACTGTCCTACATAACTCTGCGCTTGGAGGCCCAACACGAGTCTACAAGAATAAAGTTGCGTAGTAGATATCATGCTTCAATCAGTAGATCCAAATTTTCAGTAGCCCCGGCATTTTACTCCCGCCTCCATCCCTCGCAATCTCAAAAATATCTGCTCGGCCGGAGTGTTTTTCTGTGTGATAGCACAAGATTGTTATGTTTTAACCATGTGTGATGTTCTTTACTCCTGCCCCGCTCTACTTCAATCTCTTGATCCAAATTTTCAGTAGCCTCGCCATTTTACTCCCGCCTAGTAAAATTTTCAGTACCCGCGACATTTCCTCAAACACCACCTTGGACCCCGTCCACACACACACCCCAAATCCTTCGCTCACCCCAAATCCCCCGCTCACACGCATACACACCACCCATCCCTCGCTCCAAACCTAGCTAGGTTGCCGCCGCCGCGCCGCCTCCATCGTCAACCTCTGCTGGTCTGCCCGTGCAGTTTACCCACTGATATACATACCCTCGCTGCCCCGAGTTTCTTAGATGACGCCTGTGAAACACCCCCTTTCCCAGAGATCCCCATCCCCACCCCCTCCCCCACTCCAAAGCATCGCAGCCTAAGCCCGGCTACGCTTCCCAGGGAGCTCGAGGAGCGAATGGCCCAAAAGAGCTTTACCGCGGCCTCTTCGCCCGACGTTGGCGAGGTGGCCGCCGAGGAAGCTGACGACGATGACTGGACCTGGATTGAGCCTTTCAATCAGCGGGCTATAGTATTCTGGCATGTCGCGGACACCGGCTAATCGAGGTCGTTGACACCAACGACTTGACGCGGGTTATGTCACAGGTTAAGTTGCCCACCCCCAACCCTTTGGGTTCGACAGCCATTGATCTCATCGATGGCCCTGCCACTGATCTCCTGTAGCTCGTTATGAACAATTTGCCATCCTTCATCACCATGGAGCTCCTTTTGTCATTTCTGAAGGACACGTTCTATGACGCTGGCCTGAGATCCTCAGTTGGCAAGTCAGACCACGTCGACAGCGACCACGAGGAGGAGCCAATCTGTGACAAGTGAGAAAACCCATGTTTTGTTTTCTCGAACCCCTTTTGTAGTGAGAACCTGTCCAATATTTATTGCTGTATTAGGTTGTTTGCATTACGCCTTGTTTATTTCTACGATTTATGGTTGTTCGGTTGTTTGTAGTTAACATATGTCCAGTTTCAATTGCCATCTTTGGTTGTTCGTAGTATGCCTTGTTTATTTCAGCTATTAACAGTGTGATGTTCTATAAGTATGAACTGTGCAGTTCAATTTCATCAATACCAAATTTAACAGTAGCTCTATGAATGACTATTTGGTTGCTGTTAAGCATGTTGTACTCCCTCCGAATCTTTTTAGTTCGCACATAAGATTTGTCTAAAGTCAAGCCTCGTAAAGTTTGACCAACTTTATAGAACAACATACCAACATTCACAATATGGAATTAATATCCGTACATGTGTCATGACTTAAATTTTCATATTGTATAACTTTAGCATGCTAGATGTTGATATTTTTTCATATAAATAAGGTCAAACTTTATGAAGTTTGACTTCAGACATTTCTTATATGCAGAATAAAAAGGACCGGAGGGAGTATTGAACACGCCTTTCCATTTTATTTAACAATGGCACTGTTTGGATACTCTAACTTAGCTAGAGTTAGAGTTAGTTTTCTAGCTCATGATAGTTAAAAGGGAGAGAGAGAGAGATTGGTGGAATAGTTGATTGTATTGCTTGAGCCTCGTGGGCATATATATAGGAGTACATGGTCATCTTGGAGTATAAGTCAAGGTAAAATAAATCCTACGCTATCCTACGTTTCCTAAATAATAATGATACTAAACAATGACTAACCCTGAACTAACTCTAGCCAAAGGCTCTGTTTGGATCCATGGGTTAGAGTTAGTTTGAGCTAGTTGGGGCTCAAATAGCACTAAAGTATCCAAACACGTGGGTTAGATTGGAGCTAGTTGCATCTAACCCACCCAAAAAAACTATCCCACCCAAGAGGTGCTAATTGCAGCTAGTTCTCATGGGGCCTACTGAAAAATCACTTTTATTTTTCTATCACAGCCAAGAGGTGCTATTTGAAGCTAGTTCTTGTGGGGCCCACTTAAAAATACTTTTTTCTCTCCGTTAAATGCATTTATTGTCAATCTAACCCTGCCATCCAAATATCTCTTTGGCTAGAGTTAGTTCAGAGTTAGTCATGAGCTAGAAACTAACTCTAACCTCTAACTAAGTTAGAGTATCCAAACAGGGCCAAAGAGGTGTTTGGATGACAGTGTTAGATTGACAATAAATGCAATAGGAGAACTAGCCCCAATCAGCACCTCTTGGGTGGGATATTTGTTTTGGGTGGGTTTGACGCAACTAGCTCAAACTAGCCCTCATCTTTGGATACTTTAGGGCTATTTGAGCGCAAACTAGCTCAAACTAACTCTAACCCATGGATCCAAACAGGGCCAATAACTAGTGTAGTTAGACCTGCACAATACAAGTTTGAATGACTATGTTTGCTTGTTTTTAAATATTAGGCCCGTTGCAGTTAATAACACACCTTTCCACTTCTTGTTTTTAAATATTAGGTTTTTAACAATTTGGTCTTGCACATGTAGGTCCTTTGCATATGTGGAAATGAGTTGTCCATGAATATCAGTCAAGTCAAGAAACTCAGAAAGATTGTTACGATAAAGAAATTAGCGACAAAAAACAACAATATCTTTGTCTGCACAATGAAGAAGACATCAATTCACTACGAGATGGTACTAACTGTTATACCTTGTCTTTTTAATTCCTTTGCGCCATTTCAAATCTGGAGAAGATATTTATGCATATACTTGTTTTCAGGCCTTTCCAAAGCAGTTCACTGATGATTACCTCTCAAACTACCTGTATGGTCAGGAGGTGAGGAAGGTCTTCATACAACACCCATGGTTCAATATTGAAGTGTTCCTGAAGAGGATGAAGGATGGACGGTCAATCATCCACAGGCACTGGCCTAAAGTTGCAAAGACCTTCAACATCAATGAAGGCTCAATATTCGCCTTCCGCTTCAGCAGTTTTCCTGACGAGATTCATCTGTCTATGTTCCATCTATGATGCTAATTTTTAAAGGTTGTAGATGTTGCATTTGAAACTTGGTGCTGGTGCAGTTGTGTAATGGGGTAGCTGAGTGCTAAAGCTACACTGGTACGCATCGGTGCTATACAAACGGTTTTTAACCCCTTTCCGCGATGGCATTTGGAACCGTCGCCAAGTGAGTGTGGGCGATAGGGGGGTCCTTCCCACATGACCCAAAAATCGTCGGAGATAGGCCCTCTTGGGACACCAAATGAGCTTGTGTGCGATCGGGCGAGGCATCGAAACCCAATCATTTCCGTAGGTATGTACATCCCACACAGTGAATCCCCAAAAAACATTTCCGTAGGTATGTATATCACACACAGTCAATCCAAGGAATACGTTTCCATTCTTATGTACATCCCACACAGTTAATCCAGGGAAAACGTTTCCGTTCGTATGTACATCCCACACAGTTTTATGTGTAGGCTCGTGTGTGAAAGGTGTAACTATCACACACGCTCTGCCTTGGTTAACTGTTTGCTTTTATCAACTACATCACACACGATTTGATGAAGAAAACTGTGTGGCATTGGGCTATCCATCACAAGCGCTTTTACTGCTAGAACCGTTTGCAAATTTCCATGACACATTTAGCAGGTTTATTAGTTTAAAATTAATAATTCCAGTATTACGCAAATTCACATTTCATATCGAACAGCTGTTTGCCAATTTCATATCAAGCACATAAATATATTATAACATCACAGTACGATAGCTACATGAAAACAGCACAGTACAACATATAGCTAGTTCAACTTCATAAGAACAATATTAGAACAATATATTCATTTCCCTAATCGAGATCATCCAGGCTCGTCTTATCCACCCCTGCTTTCAGTTCAGTAAGAACCTGTTTTACACTGGCCAACTGGGAAAGTGCCTCCTCCTTCGCCAACACCATCTTAGCAAAGTCTGATTTAAAAAATCTGAGCTCATTCTCCACCTTCCTCTTTTTATCCCGCATCTTCAAATATTCTTCAGCGTTGACAACACTTTATCTGTTCTCTTCCTCATACATGCTCCAGAGCTTTGCTAGGCACATCTTCAAAGACTGTGGCCACTCTTGATAAACCCACTCCAAGTAAGAACACTTCCGTTCATCCTATAATATTTAAAACTAGATCAGTAACAATTGTAGGGGAAATGGGTTTATAGCAACATAGAAAATCCCCAATGCTTATTTTGAAAAACTAAAGAAACATGTTAATTATGACATATCTTCTCAAAAAGATCAATGTGCAAATGAATTAATTGCTACTAAGACAACAACCAAATTCTGGAACATCAGAAGCTATAATTAACTAAAACAATGCTACAAGTTCTTACTCATGTACAATAAATAACAAATTGAACATTTTATGGGGAAGGTAAATATAACTTCAACAGCATAGCGACAATGTTTGGATGACAGCAAATTGATACTAACAGGTGTGTACATGCACAAATTTAGTAACACAGAACTAATAGCACTAAGGCCGTCCACTATGTATGCCAAAACTGGTGTAAAGACAACTGTTGCTACATCTCGCACTGGTGGCCTACACTGGGGAGACGATGCAGCGAAAAAAAAAATCAGGGACCCGGACTCCGGAGCACCTAGTTGCTCCAATGCCTAGTTCCTTCGTGCCATAAAGATTTAGTATTTTACTGCTTGGCTGCTCGGATGTGTGGACCAAAGTTGGCTGCACAAACTGCTGCAGCGGTGCCAAATAATTTTCTAATGGCATCGCTGATGAGATGGCAACAATTTTAGATACTAGGTACAAACTGTGACACTGTCTTAGGATGCGTTTGGTTGAAGGTGTGGTATGAATGGGTTGGGACCGTGACAGTGTCTGAATCACATCTAACAAATGATTTATAACAACGAAAGAGGGTCTAACCTTCTCTGCACATGCCAGAAACTTCCTCCCACTGTCCACAGATTCAAACGCAACTAGCTTCACGCATGGAGATTGATGGTGACAATGAGCAGATAGATCTTCAGCCACCCCACTCCATTCGTTGCCACTAATGGTCCTAGGGAGCTACAAGAGGAAGAAATGACTCAAATCGACCGCCGGATAAAAATCCTTCATTCCAAGTCATAGCCCGAGAGAGAGAAGAGAGGCATACCCGGGTGGTGAAGGAGTCATCGCCGGAGGAGGAACCGCTGGAGAGGTCTTTGAAGAAGACCATGGCGACCCCGACAGTAGGATGCGAGACGGCGAGAGCGAGGAAGCGACTATAGCTTAGGAAGGAAGGAAGGAAGGAGGAAACAGGGGAAATGTGACTTGTGGTCGGGGAGAAAACAGGGTGTGGAAGGGGGGAGGGGGTAGACATTTTGGCGGTAGGCCAAAATTTTGGAAATGTGGAGGGAAACTTTGTGCGCGGTGCCGCCGGGCCATTCACTTTGAACGATTGTGTACATCGCAAACGATTCTTTTGCTTTACGTGCATGGGATGAGTTTGATAATTCAAATTTTGGTGGAAATTTCCCCAGGTACGTCATTGCATAATTTAACATCGCTTGCTAATTTGGGCACACAAAAGAGCGTACAGCAGACAGACCACACTTACTGAATCGAGTAATTTTAGTAATTAAACACAGCCAGTTGACCTAAACATTGCTCGAACAAAAGACCAGCATTAAAAACAAAGCCTAAGTACGCATAATTTTTACAAATCCGCCACCGCGCCGGCCTATGCATCCCCGATGTGAGATGAGACGTCGATGACTTGTCCTGGCAACATGCCGCCGTTGGTGGACTCCGCGTCCCCCTGCTGAAGTTGACCGCATCCTCGTTCTCATCCTCGTCCTCGGCGCCGCCCTCAAGGTTGTAGTACTTGTAGTAGTGGCTGCACTAGAGCTTGCATTGGTACTCCACCGCCGATTCCTCGACAGACAGACTCTTCTCTACCTCGACCTCGGCCACGTGCAACTCCTCCTCCCGGCGCTCCTCGATCTCCGCCGCCTCCTGCGTCTCCAGCTCCCGCTCGGTGACCCCATGAGGAAGCAGGTGCTCCATGGCCACCGCCACCTTTTCGGACGTGGCTTACATGCTGGAGTCCGAGGTGGCCTGGAATATCTTGGCGTGTGCATCCAAGATCTTGGCGTGGATGGCCTCGACTCGGGCCAGGGCGACATCGGTGGCTCAGACAGCAGCTCGAGCACTCTCGGCGTTTGCAGCTGTCGTCGCAGCAGCAGCTACAGCCGTCTCGGCTGCTGCAGCTGTCCTGTCGGCTGCCGCAGACACCCTCTCGGCGGAAGCGGCCATGCTCAATGCAGATGCGGCGGCACTCTCGACGTAGGCGGCCGCGCTCTCAGTGCAGGTGGCGGCGCTCGGCCCCCCCCCCCCCCCCCCCCGACGCGGCCATCGTATGGGCCTTCACGAAGAGTTTCCATGGCGTCATCTTTGCAAAAGGGGTGCGGGAATGGCGATCGGGATTCCTGGATTCGGGGGTTGCCGGCACTGGAGCAGACGAGCCGGCGAAGCTTAAGGAGGGAGACTTAAATAGACCTAGAAATTTTCATCGCAAACGGTTCCTAGAAAACAACTGTGTGTGATGTTGTAGATATTTTTTATTAGCTGTGAAAGATGAATTTGGAGTAAAGTGGCAATGGATGGTGTTTTAAATGTACGAGAAATTTTGTAGTACTAATACAACTGTCATGTCAAATTTTGGAAAATTTCAGTGGTAATTTGACCTTTTAAGACATTTAATTGATTTTCTAGCCATTTAATGACCATAATTCAAATTTGAACTACATGTACATGCAACAGCTAACCATAACGGTTTGAAAAGTCATATTTTGTGTACTTGTGTGCCATTTAATTCCATGTACAGTAAATTGGAAGGAATTTTCAAACATATTGGTCTAACGGCTATGACACAATTAAGCATGGAGTGCCATGGCATTTAAATTCCAAAAAATTAAAAAACTCTCAGAAACACATGTAACCTTGGTTGATGTAATGTCATGCCACCAAGATGATGTGGTAAAAAATTTGGCATGTGTGACGAAAGTTTGGACACACACCCCTCACAAACCGGAGCAACTCACTAGAAGGCTCGTGGTTCCGAGAGGGAACAATGCATGTTTGATGACGAACGGGAGATAGCTTCCTCTTACAGCCTTCAAATTTTTTTTCTACGTGTAACATGCACTAACACAACTGTCATGTGAAAAATTGGAAAATTTCAGGGGTCATTTGACCTTTTGAAGACATTTAACTGATTTTCTAGCCATTTAATGACCGTAATTCAAATTTGAACTACATCTACATGTAACGGCTAACCATAACGGTTTGAAAAATCATATTTGTGTACTTGTGTGTGAGTTAATTCCATGTGCAGTAAATTAGAAGGAATTTTCAAAAATATTGGTCTCACGACATGGACACATGCATATGTATGCATGGAGTGCCATGGCATTTTAATTCCAAAAAATTAAAAAATGAACAAAAAAACATGAAACCTTGCTTGATGTAATGTCATGCCACCAAGATGATGTGGTAAAAAAATGGGCATGTTTGACGAAAGTTTGGACACACACCCCTCACAAACAGGAGCAACTCACTAGAAGGCTCGTGGTTCCGAGAGGGAACAATGCATGTTTGATGACGGACAGGAGATAGCTTCCTCTTAGAGCAACTCTAGCAGACCCCGCAAAACATGTTTGCTGTTTCACGAAGATCGCGTTTGCGGGTCAGAAACTAGCGCGGCCGAACAGATACTGTAAAACAAACTGTAAAACTGGAATAAAGAGCTCCTTCCTCCAGTCCGGCCGTTGCCGCCCCTTCCTCCAGCCGGCCGCGCCCAACCCCGTCGGCCGCGCCCCGTCGCCCGCAGGCCATGCCTCGTCGCTCGTCGGCCACGCCCCATCGCCCATCGGTCGCGCCCAGCCTCGCCGGCCACGCCCCGTCATCTCCGTCGTTCGCGCCCAGCCTTGCCGGCCACGCCCCGTCGCCTCCATCGTCCGCGCCTTGCTCTATTGCCAGGCGAGCCGTGCCCCTTTGCCTGCCGCGTTGGGAGGATTCCTGCGGCCAGGCTAAGGTCATGGGAGGCCACGACGATGTCGAGCTCGTCCAATTCGAACCGGCGGTGATCGATTCTGGCGTCTAGCGGCCTTTACTGATGTGCGGTGATGAATTCCGGCGAGTTTAGGGCGGATTCCGACAAACTCCATGGCGGCGTGTTTGCTCCGACGAGGTTTGACCGGTATACGGGCCCCCCTATATTCGGCCTTCCAACCTCCAAAGATAAGGGTTTCGGGTGTGCATTTGCGGTGGCCCTTAAAAATTTTACGGGTTGGACTACTTTTACGGTTTCTATTCTGGACACTTTTCTCGCCCAAAACTGTAAAACGCAAAATTTTTGCGGGTTTGACCACTTATGCGGGGTCTGCTAGAGATGGTCTTACGGCCTTCAAAATTTTTCTACATTTAACGTGCACTACTACAACTATACTGTGAAAATTTGGAAAATTCTAGCGGTCATTTGACCTTTTAAAGACATTGAAGTGATTTTATAGCCATTTAATGACCGAATTAAAATTTGAGCTACATCTACATGCAACGGCTAACCATAACGGTTTGAAAAATCATATTTTTGTGTACTTGTGTGCGAGTTAAAAAATCATCAGACGATGTAAATATCTGGTGTTCAAAAAAGAAAATGTAAAGATCTAGCAAGACAACCGCCCCCCACACGATTGGTACTCTATCTCGCGGCTCCAGGTTTGGTAGGTGAGTGGCGGGGATCATTAATCAGACACGGTTCTATATTGGAAACCATCAGCTAGTATGTTCACACATGGATTTTTTCTGCGGGAATCGTGTGTAATTCAAACTACAGTACTCGAAAATTCCGGCGACCGGCGTGTGTACTATTCCCGTCGATATAGATTCCGGCCGCCAATAAATACTAACTTGCTCACGTCATCCCGCCTGCATTCTCATCTAGATCCTCCCCTCGCTCGCCTTCTCTCTCTCTCAAATCTCTGCCATGGCACCGCCGGTCTGCCCACGCGCCGACGAGGAGTCGCCGCCCCCCGAGGATGCTCACTCGAATAGCAGCGACGAGGACCCCTACGCGCCGCCGGACGAGGTTGCGTGGGACCCCCCAACTTTGGATTGGTTTTGGGCCAGTACAATCATTGTCTGTGGAAGTCACTGCCGCCGGCTGAGAAAGCCAGACAAGTGGCATTCAAGAAGGAGATGGCGGAGGAGGAAGCCAGGTACCAGGCGGCCTGTGAAGCCCGTGATGCCGCCTGGAAAAAGGAGGCGGCAGAGCTTTGGGGGCGGGCGCATCGTCGTGGAGAGGAGGTGTACAAAGAAGGGTACTTCACGAGAAAGGCCAAAGGCGCTGGGCGCCTTGTCTCTGCGTGGAGGTGGGCCGATAAGCTCCAGCATGCCACCGACGAGGAGCTCCGGTGGGCGCCCAACAAAATGGCAAGATGGTCCGCGCTTGTCCGCCAGCAAGAGGCAGATCGGTACGTCAAGCGCTGCGAGGCAGAGGAGGCGGAGTACTGCCTCCGCACTGGGAAGACGCCGCGCACCAGGGAGCTACTGGCGAGGAGCTGCCGGAATACTGGCCCCAGGTGGGATTATTAGTTTTAGTATTGTTCATTTTCAATTTTATGCATTGTACATAGTAGTTAAGTATCATCACGTATATGTGATGATATTATATATATATTCCGTGATGAACTAATGAACAATTAATATATATATATTATGAATTCCATTTTCTATCTATTTTTGTATACTAATTTGAATCTAGCTGTTATCATCCACATATACAGAATGGAAAGCGTATATACACACATTGAAACAGAACATATAAGAACGGAAAACAGAGTACACACATTGAAATAGAGGAATAAACAGAGCAATACTATGATTGCTATGAATACATAGCTATCCACGTCGAAACGACTCAACAAAATAAAATGTGTCCATGAGACCATGACCAGCAGCCCTTGCCTATGGTAGCTCTGCCTGAACTCGTGCAGGCGTTCGTCCAAGCGGTCGACACGCTCGTGGTACATCTGGAGCGCGATCTCGAGCTCCAAGTTGGCTATTTAATCGGAGATCACCAGCTCGAGGATGCGACGGCCATGTTCCTCTATTGTGCCCAGGTGGACACCAGGGCCAAGGAGGCGGTCGAGCCTACCGACCAGCGCGTTGGCATCGAGCGGGCCGCGGACAAGGCGAACGGCGCGACCCATGCGAACGGCGCGGCGGGCGTCCGGTGCAAGTATGGCGCGGCCGGCCTCTGGTGCAAGTACGGTGCAGAGGGCCTCTGCCCACTCCTGGCGAGGAATGGGGGTACTGACGGGACATGTACCCAACTGCGACGCCGTGTCGACAGCAGGCAAGCGCTGATGGATCCGCTCTTGCTGTGCGGCACGCCGCACCTCTCGCTCTGCGGCGCTCCAACGGTCTCGTCGTGTGGCAAGCCGCAGCCTATCAGCGCTGACGTGCCTAGCTTGCTCTGCGGCGTGCCATCGATCATGTTGTGCAGCGAGCTGCAGCCTGTCGGTGCTGACATGCCTATCTTGATACGCGGTGCTCAAGCGCCATGCTCCAAAGGTCTGCTCAACCCTAGCGATGACGTGCATCACGGCGTCGTCCATCATGTTGCTGGGGAGTGCCTCGGCCTCGACCGGCCGGGGCGCCTGCTCGTTTTCCTCGTCGACGAGGTTGACTACAGAGGCAGCGCTTTGGTGGGTTGGCATGCTTGGAAAAGGTGGATGTGCTACAGGTTGCGCTAGCCGCCTCCGTGCGTCGCGCGCCGCTTAGGTTTATGCGCAATATCGCTGGGTGGCGGGAAACATGTGAGGAAATGGCGGGAAACGGTGGCGTGTTCATAAAACGCCATCAATTAATGGGAACTTAGCATAGAAGGAACATTGAGCTAGCACAAGAAGTAGATGATGATCAGATGAACACATACCACACTAGGGAACCCGTCGGTGATGAATTCATCAATCGCAAACGGTTGAATACTAGCAAGCGTTTGCCCACAACACACACGGCTTATTCCATCACAAACAGGTCAGATGGATCAACTGTATGCCACGTATCGCACATTTTCAAAAAGTAAGACCTTCTTTAACATGTGTTAAAAAAACAAGGACCTCGAGGTTAATTTAACTGATGGGCTGGGCATATCAGTCATTTAATTTGACAGATATGACCCATCCTATTAGTTAATTTAACATCAATACAACTTCCCATCCAGTCACCCATCTGATGGCTGCTCCAACCTGAGCACACTTAACTTGAGAGTTCTCTTACATGAGCTACTGGTGGAACAGCTAGTCCTTGCTGATATAGGATGCCTCTTCGCATCCTTATGACCGCCCGTCGCCCAATGGCCAATAGATGTTGCGTAGACAGATCATATCACATATGTCTTAGGGCCGGTTCTTTTGCTAGCTTTTTTGGGCTTCTAGAATAAGCTGCCCCCTATCCAGCTTATTCTAGAAGCCCAATCAATTTTTTTATAAGCCTACTAGTCACGTCTTAACTACTTGGCTTCTAAAAAAATAAATTTGGGTGGGCTTTTAGAATAAGCTGGGTAGAGGGCAGCTTTTTGCAGCTTATTCTTGAAGCCATCAAAAGAATTGACCCTTATTAGAAGCACACATTTCTGATTACAGACCTGTTTGTCGCGTATCACACACATCTTGATATATTGAACCGTTTCTGTTCTCTTATCTCAACGCAAACAGTTCATCCGAGTGAACCGCATGCCGTATATCGCACACACCTTGATCTGGCTGACCGTTTCTTTTGTGTTGCCTAATCACAAACAGTTCATCCGAGTGAACCGTAAGCTGTATATCGCACACGCCTTCATCTGGCTGCCCGTTTGTTTTGTTCCTCCTCATCGTAAATAGTTAATTGAACTGAACCGTATGCCCTGCATCGCACACGCAAATAAAATCTGAACCGTGTTTGATGCATCCTCCATCGCAAACGTTTTGCACCTTTTTTGATGGTTTTTTACACCACCGTTTGCAATTAATGCATCGCACACAGTTTCGTCGAAGGGTCTCTGATCGTAGTGTCGCGTTAGCAGCAACCTGCAGTAGTGCTATATGATGTTGTACTCTGATGTACTTCAATTATGAAATCCTGCCTCCTTAATATGGAAATGAAATATATTGTGTGCTTAATATAAAATGTCAATTAGATTAATAAATGGATTATTAATAATAGGGCAATTAGCCTGCTAATTGGTTTTTTCTATTGCAAACAATTATTGAGAAAACACCGTGGGGGATGACCTCAGGCAACGCACATAGTTTCTAGGAATAAACCGTGTTGAATCAATGAACAATCACACACAACATCCTCTTGAAAACTGTTTGTGTTAGGCCACCTTGCGCAAATGTTTCCACATAAAAGTGTGTGTGATGGACAACCTTTGCCACATAGTTTCTTCTATGCACCGTGTATGATGCATTCAATAACGCAAATGATAAAATAGTTAATATCATGTGCAATGGCAACTTGATCACTGCTACCTCTTGAGCATGCGTTGGTTTTCCCTTGAAGAGGAAAGGGTGATGCAGCAAAGTAGCGTAAGTATTTCCCTCAGTTTTTGAGAACCAAGGTATCAATCCAGTAGGAGGCCACGCTCAAGTCCCTTGTACCTACACAAACAAATAAGAACCTTGCAACCAACACGATAAAGGGGTTGCAATCCCTTCATGGCCACTTGCAAAAGTGAGATCTGATAGAGATGATAAGATAATATTTTTGGTATTTTTATGATAAAGACTAAAAGTAAAGAAAGCAAAATAACCCCCCCCCCCCCCCCCCCCCCCCCCCCCCCCCCCCCCCCCCCCCCCCCCCCCCCCCCCCCCCCCCCCCCCCCCCCCCCCCCCCCCCCCCCCCCCCCCCCCCCCCCCCCCCCCCCCCCCCCCCCCCCCCCCCCCCCCCCCCCCCCCCCCCCCCCCCCCCCCCCCCCCCCCCCCCCCCCCCCCCCCCCCCCCCCCCCCCCCCCCCCCCCCCCCCCCCCCCCCCCCCCCCCCCCCCCCCCCCCCCCCCCCCCCCCCCCCCCCCCCCCCCCCCCCCCCCCCCCCCCCCCCCCCCCCCCCCCCCCCCCCCCCCCCCCCCCCCCCCCCCCCCCCCCCCCCCCCCCCCCCCCCCCCCCCCCCCCCCCCCCCCCCCCCCCCCCCCCCCCCCCCCCCCCCCCCCCCCCCCCCCCCCCCCCCCCCCCCCCCCCCCCCCCCCCCCCCCCCCCCCCCCCCCCCCCCCCCCCCCCCCCCCCCCCCCCCCCCCCCCCCCCCCCCCCCCCCCCCCCCCCCCCCCCCCCCCCCCCCCCCCCCCCCCCCCCCCCCCCCCCCCCCCCCCCCCCCCCCCCCCCCCCCCCCCCCCCCCCCCCCCCCCCCCCCCCCCCCCCCCCCCCCCCCCCCCCCCCCCCCCCCCCCCCCCCCCCCCCCCCCCCCCCCCCCCCCCCCCCCCCCCCCCCCCCCCCCCCCCCCCCCCCCCCCCCCCCCCCCCCCCCCCCCCCCCCCCCCCCCCCCCCCCCCCCCCCCCCCCCCCCCCCCCCCCCCCCCCCCCCCCCCCCCCCCCCCCCCCCCCCCCCCCCCCCCCCCCCCCCCCCCCCCCCCCCCCCCCCCCCCCCCCCCCCCCCCCCCCCCCCCCCCCCCCCCCCCCCCCCCCCCCCCCCCCCCCCCCCCCCCCCCCCCCCCCCCCCCCCCCCCCCCCCCCCCCCCCCCCCCCCCCCCCCCCCCCCCCCCCCCCCCCCCCCCCCCCCCCCCCCCCCCCCCCCCCCCCCCCCCCCCCCCCCCCCCCCCCCCCCCCCCCCCCCCCCCCCCCCCCCCCCCCCCCCCCCCCCCCCCCCCCCCCCCCCCCCCCCCCCCCCCCCCCCCCCCCCCCCCCCCCCCCCCCCCCCCCCCCCCCCCCCCCCCCCCCCCCCCCCCCCCCCCCCCCCCCCCCCCCCCCCCCCCCCCCCCCCCCCCCCCCCCCCCCCCCCCCCCCCCCCCCCCCCCGGTAAATGATAAAAACAGAATTTTTGATGTGGAATGCTACTTAGCATATTCTTCAATGTATTTCTCTTTATTGTGGCATGAATGTTCAGATCCGAAAGATTCAAGATAAAAGTTTAATATTCACATGAAAATAATAATACTTCAAGCATACTAACAAAGCAATCATGTCTTCTCAAAATAACATGGCCAAAGAAAGTTATCCCTACAAAATCATATAGTCTGGCTATGCTCTATCTTCACCACACAAAGTATTTAAATCATGCACAACCCCGATGACAAGCCAAGCAATTGTTTCATACTTTTGATGTTCTCAAACTTTTTCAATCTTCACGCAATACATGAGCGTGAGCCATGGACATAGCTCTATAGGTGGAATAGAATGGTGGTTGTGGAGAAGACAAAAAGGAGAAGATAGTCTCACATTAACTAGGCGTATCGACGGGCTATGGAGATGCCCATCAATAGATATCAATGTGAGTGAGTAGGGATTGCCATGCAATGGATGCACTAGAGCTATAAGTATATGAAAGCTCAACAAAAGAAACTAAGTGGGTGTGCATCCAACTTGCTTGCTCACGAAGACCTAGGGCATTTTTGAGGAAGCCCATCATTGGAATATACAAGCCAAGTTCTATAATGTAAAATTCCCACTAGTAAATGAAAATGACAACATAGGAGACTGTCTATCATGAAGATCATGGTGCTACTTTGAAGCACAAGTGTGGAAAAAGGATAGTAACATTGTCCCTTCTCTCTTTTTCTCTCATTTTTTTTGTTTGGGCCTTCTCTCTTTTTTTTGGCCCCCCCCTTTTTTTTTAGTCTGGAATCTCATCCCGACTTGTGGGGGAATCATAGTCTCCATCATCCTTTCCTCACATGGGACAATGCTCTAATAATAATGATCATCACAGTTTTATTATTTACAACTCAAGAATTACAACTCGATACTTAGAACAAATTATGACTCTATGTGAATGCCTCCGGCGGTGTACCGGGATATGCAATGAATCAAGAGTGACATGTATGAAAGAATTATGAAGGTGCCTTTGCCACAAATACAATGTCAACTACATGATCATGCAAAGCAATATGACAATGATGAAGCGTGTCATAATAAATGGAACGATGGTAAGTTGCATGGCAATATATCTCGGAATGGCTATGGAAATGCCATAATAGGTAGGTATGTTGGCTGTTTTGAGGAAGGTATATGGTGGGTATATGATACCGGCGAAGAGGTGCGTGGTATTAGAGAGGCTAGCAATGGTGGAAGGATGAGAGTGCGTATAATCCATGGACTCAACATTAGTCATAAAGAACTCACATACTTATTGCAAAAATCTATTAGTTATCAAAACAAAGTACTACGCGCATGCTCCTAGGGGGATATATTGGTAGGAAAAGACCATCGCTCGTCCCCGACCGCCACTCATAAGGAAGACAATCAATAAATAAATCATGCTCCGACTTCATCACATAACGGTTCACCATACGTGCATGCTACGGGAATCACAAACTTTAGAACAAGTATTTCTCAAATTCACAACTACTCAACTAGCATGACTCTAATATCACCATCTTCATATTTCAAAACAATTATCAAGTATCAAACCTCTCTTAGTATTCAATGCACTTTATAGATTTTATCTTGGATGCCTATCATATTAGGACTAATTTTATAACCAAAGCAAATTCCCATGCTGTTCTAAGGACTCTCAAAATAATATAAGTGAAGCATGAGAGATCAATTATTTCTATAAAATATAACCACCACCGTGCTCTAAAAGATATAAGTGAAGCACTAGAGAAAAATTGTTTAGCTCAAAAGATATAAGTGAAGCACATAGAGTATTCTAATAAATTCCGAATAATGTGTGTCTCTCTCAAAAGGTGTGTACAGCAAGGATGATTGTGGTAGACTAAAAACAAAAGACTCAAATCATACAAGATGCTCCAAGCAAAACACATATCATGTGGTGAATAAAAATATATATCCAAGTAAAGTTACCGATGGACGAAGACAAAAGAGGGGATGCCTTCCGGGGCATCCCCAAGCTTAGGCTTTTGGGTTGTCCTTAGATTTTACCTTGGGGTGCCTTGGGCATCCCCAATCTTAGGCTCTTGCCACTCCTTGTTCCATAATACATCCAATCTTTACCCAAAACTTGAAAACTTCACAACACAAAACTTAACAGAAAATCTCGTGAGCTCCGTTAGCGAAAGAAAACAAAACACCACTTCAAGGTACTGTAATTAACTCATTATTTATTTATATTGGTGTGAAACCTAATGTATTCCAACTTTTCTATGGTTCATAAACTCCATTACTAGCCATAGATTCATCAAAATAAGCAAACAACACACGGAAAACAGAATCTGTCAAAAACAGAACAGTCTGTAGTAATCTGTATCTAACGCAAACTTCTGTAACTCAGAAACTTCTACCAAAATAGGAAGACCTAGATAATTTGTTTATTGATCTACTGCAATTGGAATCAGTATTTTATCACGTTCTGGTGATTTTAAACAATTGTTTTCGTGAACAGAAAGTTTCTGGAATTTTCAGCAAGATCAAATAACTATCATCCAAGAAGATCCTATAGGTTTTACTTGGCACAAACACTAATTAAAACATAAAAACAAATATAACCAGAGGCTAGATGGATTATTTATTCCTAAACAGAACCAAAAAGCAAAAAACTAAAATAAAATTGGGTTGCCTCCCAACAAGCGCTATCGTTTAAGGCCCCTAGCTAGGCATTGATAATTTTAATGATGCTCACATAAAAGACAAGAATTGAGGCACAAAGAGAGCATCATATAGCATGTGAGAAACACATATAAGTCTAACATACTTCCTATGCATAGGCATCTTATAGGCAAACAAATTATCAAGACAAGCAAATACTAGCATATGCAAGGAAGAAGTGATAAACAATAGCAATCTCAACATAACGAGAGGTAATTTAGTAACATGAAAATATCTCCAACCATATTTTCCTATCTCATAATAATTACATGTGGGATCATATTCAAATTCAACAAAATAGCTATCACATAACATATTCTCAACATGATCCACATGCATGCGAAGTTGACACTCTTCCAAAATAGTGGGATTATCATTAACTAAAGTCATGACCTCTCCAAACCCACTTTCAATATTACTGCAAACACTATTATCAATCTCATATTCATCATGGGGCTTAAATAAATTCTCAAGATCATAAGAAGAATCACCCCAATCATGATGATTGCAACAAATAGTAGTCATAGCAAAACTAGCATCCCCAAGCTTGAGGTTTTGCATATCATTGACACAATTGACATTAAGAGAATTTATAATAACATCATTGCAATCATGCTTTTCATCGAAGGAACTATCAAGTATGGGTGCAATAGCAACGATCTCATGTTTAACATAAGGAACTATAGCAAATTCATCTTCATAAATATTGGCATCATGGCCACAAGAATAGCAAGCATCATGTTCATCAAGGGATATTTCAATCAAATCATCGGAATCATAATTATCTATAGATTCATGCATATCATTTTTTCTTCTGAAGCAACGGTCATTCTTTCAATAAATTCTTTGACATAGACATTATGAGCATAGTTTTCATAGCAATATTCAAGTATGTCAAAATTTTCAGATTCGTAAAGAGTAATATCATACTTTTCAATCAAAGAAGCAACTTCATAAGAACCCTTAAAAGCAACAAATTCTTCAATTCGTTCGATATCATAGTAACTATAAACACCCTTTGCATGAGAAGATAAGATTTCATTTTCATTAAACTCACATAGGTAGGGAAGGTGTTTTTTAGGGTTCTTAGAGCAACAAGTAATATCACAAATTTCACAAAGAATCCAAGCATAACATAGCAATCTGTTTATTTGATCCCATAAGAATCTCCCTTTTTTAGACAAACGGTGACGCACAAAATGAGCATGCTCATCTAAAGATTACCCATCAACTAGGCTAGTTGGGGTTTCAGCACGAGCGCATAAGGATCGAAGATGATCCAAGTAGAACACTTTAAGTGGATCCATATCAATAGATTTTTAGCAAGCAAAGATGCAAGCAAATAGAAGGCACGTCGAAACACAAACAGAAAGGCATACGGGAAGAAGGCGAATAAAACGGCAAGGGTGAAGCGGGGGAGAGGAAAACGAGAGGCAAATGGCAAATAATGTAATGCGAGGGATAAGAGTTTGTGATGGGTACTTGGTATGTCTTGACTTGTGCGTAGACTCCCCGGCAACGGCGCCAGAAATGGCTCGTTGTCGGGAAATCAAATCTTGACTTGCCTTGGTGTAAGCCTCCCCGGCAACGGCGCCAGAAATCCTTCTTGCTACCTCTTGAGCATGCGTTGGTTTTCCCTTGAAGAGGAAAGGGTGATGCAGCAAAGTAGCGTAAGTATTTCCCTTGGTTTTTGAGAACCAAGGTATCAATCCAGTAGGAGGCCACACTCAAGTCCCTTGTACCTACACAAACAAATAAGAACCTTGCAACCAACGCGATAAAGGGGTTATCAATCCCTTCACGGCCACTTGCAAAAGTGAGATCTGATAGAGATGATAAGATA
>JAAAWM010010900.1:0-54669 GCA_036873465.1 Thinopyrum obtusiflorum | reverse complement strand
ACCCAGACACAACAACAAAATGAAGTATTGAGAGAAACACACTGAATCAGTTTTCTTCGTTAGAGGCATATTCATCGAGGAAGGCATTTACAACAGAGCGAGTATGATGGATAATTGGTTTAACAACAATGAGGGTTATGCAGCAAGCAAACAGGTGTAACAGAATGAGACAAAACATAACTGCATCTGAAGGAAATGCAACTGAAGGGATACGCAAGTTAACACGGATACAGACTAGCAACGAGGGAATAGAGACGAGGATAATGAGGGTAATTAACACGAATACACAGGATGAAAACCACAGAATGAGACAAGGATCAGATAATCTAATGGCACAGAGCATGAATGAAAACTACTGAATGAAATGCAGTAGAATAGATATAACCAGTGGTGCTCTATGGTGACAAGAGATTTGGTAGACCAGTTCACCCTTCTGCCAAAGGGCTACGTCTGGTTGGAGGGGCTGTGACTTAACAGGGAAGATAAACTCTCTTCACCCTATTCTCCTTCAACGCATAGCTAATCAGACTCAGGTTGATTTCACTTGTGGTAGATCCTTGTCGGTGATCTCCAAACCTTCGGTCGACCTTCACGAACCACAATCACTCTTGGTTGCTGAAGATCAGGCTCGATGAAGACAACAACTCTTCAACACTCGAAGCCAAACCTATCCATCTAGAGAGTGCGCAGCTCTCAAGAGTAATAGGTACAAGAACGGGGGGGGGGGGGGGGGGGGGGGGGGGGGGGGGGGGGGGGGGGGGGGGGGGGGGGGGGGGGAAAGACATGGTTGCTTGTTGATATGCTTGAGTATTGAAGTTATCATGTCAAATGTAGACTATTGCTTTGAACCATCTAAAAGTCCAAATGTCCATGCTACAAAAGAAAAGAATATGTGATGAACATGTTAGGCAGCATTCCACACCAAAAATTCTATTTTTATCATTTACCTACTCGAGGACGAGCAGGAATTAAGCTTGGGGATGCTGATACGTCTCCAACATATCTATAATTTTTTATTGTTCCATGCTATTATATTATCATTCTTGGATGTTTTACAATTATTTTACAGCAACTTTATATCATTTTTTGGGACTAACCTATTGACATAGTGCCCAGTGCCACTTGCTGTTTTTTGCTTGTTTCTTACTTCACAGAATATCAGTACCAAATGGAGTCCAAACACAGCAAAAACTTTTTGGAGATTTTTTCTGGATCAGAAGACACCGTGTGGGCAAGAAAGTACCAGAGGAGAGGCCCGTGGTGAGCACAACCCACCAGGGCGCGCCCAGGCGCGCCCTGATGGGTTGTGCCCCCACGGAGCCCCCTGCACCGCCTCTTTTCCCTATAAATTCCCAAATATTCCAGAAACCCTAGAGAGGGAGACGAAACACAATTCCAGCAGCCGCAAGTTCCAGAACCACCAGATCCAATCTACACCATCACGGAGGGGTTCATCATCCTCATTGGTGCCTCTCCGATGATGCGTGAGTAGTCCACCATAGACCTTAGGCTCTGTAGACAGTAGCTGGATGGCTTCCTCTCTCTTTTTGCTTCTCAATACAATGATCTCTTAGAGATCTATTTGATGTAACTCTTTTTGCGGTGTGTTTGTTGGGATCCCGTGAACTTTGAGTTTATGATCAGATCAATATCCATGAATATTATTTGAGTTTTCTTCGATCTCTTATATGCATGATTATTTATAGTCTCGTATTTCTTCTTCGAATCTTTGGTTTAGTTAGGCCAACTAGATCGATTTTTCTTGCCATGGGAAGAGGTGCTTTGTGATGGGTTCGATCTTGTGGTGTCCTCTCCCAGTGACAGAAGGGGCAGCGAGGCACGCATGTATCATTGCTATTAAGGATAACAAGATGTTGTCTATTCCTACATGAATAGATCTTGTCTGTAACACCCACCTATTTTACCACAGTGACTACCCTCTTGATAATGCCAAGTCATCATGGTTAACAGTTCTTGATCATCATTAGCATCATATCTCATTTCATATTCCAATTTCAATTGCAATTCAAATTTAAAATGCAAATAAAAGTTGTTCAAATCAAGAAACTAAAATGTTCATAATGTTGCAAATATTCCTAAAGCAATTATAAAATTTAAACCAACATTAGTTGAGACTCCAAAAATGCCCCTAGATATTTTTGAATGACCCAACAACACCCTTCCATCACTTTTAAATTCCAACCATAAATCAAATGGATTCAAATGAGGTTCAGACTTTTTCTGACAGTGCAGAATAATGCAATGTATTTTGTGGACAAGTTTCACATTTTACAAAGTGCATTTGGTAGCATATTTATTTGCACTACTCTTCTGTAAAAAGAAAACAGAAAGAAAAGGAAAAAGGGGCCACTGTGCACGGACCAAAGTGCACAGTGCGGCCAAGCCCACTCCCACCGTCCCCCCTCCTCTCTCTCTCTCTCCCCGTGTCGGCCACGCCATGGCTGCGTGTGCGCTCACCGGCCAGAGAGCGACACGGCGATGCCCGAGGCAGGGCGAGGGGATAAGGATGCGCCCCTCGTCCCCCTCGTCCACCCAGATCCACTCTTCCCTTCTCTCCCTCGCTTCCCCTCTTCTCTGCCACGCAGCCGAGCGCCGCCGTCACCGCACCGCCACTTCACCGTGGCCACCGGCCGCCCCTCGCCCAACCACCGTGATCACGAGCTCCGGGGGGGGGGGGGGGGGGGGGGGGGGGGGGGGGGGGGGGGGGGGGGGGGGGGGGGGGGGGGCACCTGCCACCTCGATGCTTAGCTCGTAGAGGCGAAGGAAATCTGCGGGGTTCCCCGTGCCGTCGGGGCAGCGTCGGCCTGAACATCGGTGGCCATCACACCTGCCGTAGAGCGGGGGAGAAGGCCCGATGGCCCGCAACAGCTCCGAGCGTGCCCAGCAGCTCAGCGGGTGGAGCGGCACCAGCCATGGGAGGCACCCAGTGTGAGCGGTGCGCGGCTGATGAGAGGGGTAGAGCTCTGACACGCCCCTACCTGGCGCGCCAAATGTCGGATTCAAGGCTCCGCAGACCCAAGGAAGGTTTGAACTCTAGGGCGTGTGCGAAGAACTCAACCTATCCAACCAACCAACAAGTCGCCCTATAGCCTAGCTCGATGGATCAAGGAAGGAGATGGATACGGCAGTTTACCCAGGTTTGGGCCACCCAAGGTTGTCAGAATCGCGATTCTGTTGTATGATTCTATGACTTTACAATCCAAACTAACCCTTCTGATTCTACGATTTTGGTCTCTAGAATCTACATTTCTAAGATCCTGATAGTGAAGATCCTATGATTTGCGATCCTGCCACCGGAGCTCCGATCCGATTCAGAATCACGATTCTGACAACCTTGGGGCCACCTCGCGGTGTAAGACCCTACTCCTACTTTGTGGTGGATTTGCCTCACGAGGGGCTGGGGATGAACTAGTAGAAGGGAAGAACAACCTCGCGAGGTCTGCTCTGGGGTGAGGGTAAGTCGTCCTTGGGTTCGATCGGCCCCCTTTACGGTGGTGGCTAGCCTATACTTATAGCGGCCTCGGTCCTCTTCCTCCAAAACGAACGCGGGAAGGGATCCCACGGTGGCCAATTTGAAAGGGGACAAGTAGTACATCTTATCCTGATGAAAGGTGGTCTTCGCTTGCAAAGCTTCTGGTCGTGACGCTGTGGTGGGCTCGGCGATGACATTCGTCCTGGCGGTCTTGGTCTTGTTGCACTGGAATAGAAACCTTTGCCTGATTCCTCAGGAACCCATGCCTGCGCTTGCCTCCTTAGCACCAAAGAGGAAACCTGCTCCTCTGCGCCTGCTGGCGCCCGCCTGGCCTTGGTCGTCATGGCTTGCATCACCGCAACCTCGTGAGGTTGGATACCTGCATAGAAATCTCCGCTCCTCAGGAGGCAGCCTGGGAAGGCCGCTCCCTCAGGAGGTCTTGGCACTGTCTGCCTCGCGAGGCTTGGACCCTCGCGAGCATCTTGTCTTGTTGGTGTTGAAGCTGGGTCGTACCAGGCCGTAGATGGAGCCACGCCGTGGACCGCAGGCAGGCAAGTCTGGGTACCCTGGTTCCCAGAATGATGACACTCTGGCCGCGGCCCCTGTGCTGGCTGCTGTGGAGGGGACTACACCGTAGGAGTGACCCCTTCGGTATGGCCAGCGACTCGGGCCGTTGTTGCTGCCTGCGGAGGCCGTGACGGGCATTCCCGCTGTGATCCTCCCACCTCAATGAAACCAATCGGGCTTTGAATGGTGGCTCTCCACTCATCCATTTGATCGACTGCTGGCAGAAATCTCAACAGAAGTTGGGCCCACGCCATGGCTTCCGAAGTGGTGCTCGGCATAGACGACGATGCAGATCACGACGTCGCCAGACTTCTGACGGTGTCGGTAGTGATGGCTCCGTGCTCTCATCACCGCGAGCCGGTCGCCAGGGTGGCATGGCGACGAGGTGGATGTACTTGGGGATTGACAACCCTGGGCTTGAGCATCGTTTTGGCCAGCTTGCCCTGGGGATGGCGCGTGCCCTGTAGCCGCACCCGCAGCGGGGGCAGCTAGAAGGTTGCGATTCGCACCAGAGCGAGTGCCATCACTGTGGCTGTGTCCTTTAGTGAGGTGGAGAGGTGGAGATGGAATATTCTCCCCACTCGCATCTTGTGGAGCATGGCCGCTAGGGTGCTGTTGACGCTGTCCTCCTCCGGCACCCCCTGCTCCCGCTTCAGCCGCACGGGGAACGATGATGGTGCCGCCTACACCGGTCACGTCCCCCGTGGCGTCCACATCCCCGTGCGCCCCCTTAGCCCCCATGGCATCAGTGGCTGCATGCGAGGGGGCCTTCGAGGTGTACGGGTGAGCTGTAGCATCGGACTTTTTCTTGGGTGCCATGGATCATGAAGCCGTCGATGAAGAAGACGATGATGAAGATGACGCACTGCTTAAACCCTCGGGTTTGCACAAGCACTTCCCCCTACCTAGCGTGCCAAACATGTCGTGGTTCAACACGGCCACCTATGGGGCCATCGGCCCCTTGTGGTTCGGCAAGGGGGAAGGGCGCGTTGCACAAAGAGCGGAGCCCATAGAGCAGCACGGTAATGATGACACGGGCAGTTTTTACCCAGGTTCGGGCCGCCGCGAGGCGTAAAACCCTACTCCTGCTTTGGTGGATTGATGAAAGGACCATGGTGGAGACGTAGTGCTCAAGCCCGGTAAGGTCGCCTTGGGACGAGAGCAGCTATGCGTGTATGAGTGTACGAGGACCCGAATCCTCTCTAAGGTTGCCACGGCCCTCCTTTTATAGGTCAAGGGTTCACCACAATGGCAAAACAGTCATTATCCAGTGATTAGATAGCCACAGAGCTATCATATCTAACTCTGCAGACAGGACAGGGTGCATTAAATGCACCACTTAGTGTCACATCGCGGGGGTAGCCCAGCAAGCCCTGCCGTGCTATTCATCCACCTTCTCGCCTGCCTGCGTGACACGCCTCTGGACAGGTGTCATTTGGGGGTGATCTTCCTCAGAAATGGCTGCCACATGCCAAATAACAGCCACTTAATCACTTGGGGGCTCGACACCGCACCGATAGGTGACTTGTGTTGCTGTGAGGTGGAGCGGTGGCGTCTTGGCGGGGTGATCCGCCCTCGGCATCCCCGGCAAGCTTGCCGGGGGGTGGTCTTGAGACTTTTCTTTGGGATGACCTCGACCTTGCCAGGCTCGCCTGCTCGGCAAGGGAGGTTTTTCCTTAGTGACATCTTGCTTCTTTCGCTTGTCTTGGTCTTCTTGATCCGCCCTTTGATTTCTCAAAGAGCTATATCTTTTGTTTGGCCCTGTCTTGGATGCTGTAACCTTGCCCTTGAGCCTATGTATAGTCCGGGCAACACACACCAGGGTTTGTTGCACCGACAGTTGGCCAAATCAAACCAAAGTTTCAGAGAAGAAATACGAGGCTATAACAATCATGCATATAAGAGATCAAAGAAGACTCAAATAATGTTCATAGATAGATCTGATCATAAACTCACAATTCATCAGATCCCAACAAACACACCGCAAAACGTCATTACATCAAATAGATCTCCAAGAACATCAAGGAGAACATTGTATTGAGAATCAAAAAGAGAGAAGAAGCCATCTAGCTACTACCTATGGACCCGTAGGTCTATGGTAAACTACTCACACATCATCAGAGGAGCACCAATGAGGATGATGAACCCCTCCGTGATCGTGTTCCCCTCCGGAAGGTGCCGGAATAGGGCTCTAGATTGGATCTCATGGTTCTGGAACTTGCGGCTGCTGGAATTGTGTTTCGTCGACTCCTGTTGGTGCAATAATAGGCCCCTTATGTTTTGGAGTTTGTTGACATAAACAGTATGGGACTTATGTGTTTGCTAGTGCACACAGAGTAACAGGTCCCTGAGGTATCGAGGAGTTTGATATGAACGACGAAGATGATCTCCCTGTGTTGCAGCAAAGGTTATCACCGAAGATGATGATAAACAAGAGTGACCCCTAAAAATTCCTGAAGTAAAGCAGTTGGTTCGGTGTCTGTCCGAAGAAAAATTACTGCGTCCAAAGAAAATGAAGATGAAGTGAAGACGTAGCATTTGTTTCGTTATTCTTCTTCTTTCATTGAGTCATAGGACCACTGTACTACTAAGAGGGGTGTAGCATTCGAAACTTTGATTCTCTGATGCTAAACCCAAATCCTATGAAAGTTGTGAGAGAAATCTCTTTGTGTTCCGAGCAAATACTTGCCAGCAAGAGACTGTGATCTTCTTTGCTGCGAGAGATTTGTCTCGGACCGAGGAGTTAGCATTACTTGTTCCTCAAGTAATGTTAACGTTGCTCCAAATCCGATCGTTGTGAACATGTCGGTTGTCCATTGGTTGGACCGCGTGTCCAAAATGGTCATTTCCCATCTGGGAAGGCTGCGGCTATAAATAGCCACCCCGCGCCGGCTTTGTCCGGTGGCTGCTCCATTTGATTCTGAGAAGATTGTTGAGTAACCCCCTCTCTGAGCGATTTGAGTTAATATCCACCGAGAGAAAAGCCCCTAGAGCCAAAGAATTAGATAGTGGTTCAGCATCACTGGAATCTAAGTCTAGTACGCTCCGCCTATTACTCTTGAGAGCTGCAAACTCTCTAGACGGTTAGGTGTCAATTTCTTCAGAGACCAAGAGTGATTGTGGTTCTCGAAGAAGAAGTCTATAAAGGTTCGGAGATCGCCTTCAAGTATCTACCATGAGTAATCGGCATTGGTTGATGAGCCAATTATCGAGGAGAATAGGGTGAAGAGAGTTTATCTTCCGTGTTAAGTCACAGCCCCTCCAACCAGACGTAGTCCTTGTGTAGAAGGATGAACTGGTCGAACAAATACCTTGTCGCCATCGAGCATCACCGATTATCTCTCTCACCCATGTTTACCTTCGATGCATTTTCATTCGTGTGATTTTTATCAATGTGTAACTTAGTTTCCTTTCGGTACTCACTTTTAGTTCGTTGTAGTTTGTTTTTCATTCTTTCCACTGCTTGGTTATGAGAGTTTTGAGTTTTCTGAAGAAAATTTAAAACTCCCATTCACCCCCCCTCTGGTAGACATACTTTGTTCCTACAACTCCCCTAGGGTTTCTGGAATATTTGGGTATTTATAGAGCTGAGAGGCGGTGGAAAGGACCTCCGTGGGCCCCACCACCCATCAGGGTACGCCAGGGGTCTCTGGCGCGCCTAGGTGGGTGGTGGGCCCCATGGGCCTTCCCTCGTGCACTTCCTTGGCTCCCAATTTGTCTTCTAGGAAGAAAAAAATCTCCAAAAAGTTTCGCTGCGTTTGGACTCCGTTTGATATGGATATTCTGCGAAGTAAAAAAAGAAAAAAAATCACAACTGGCACTGGGCACTATGTCAATAGGTTAGTCCAAAAAATGATATAAAGTTGCTATAAAATGAATGTAAAACATCCAAGAATGATAATATAACAGCATGAAGCAATCAAAAATTATAGATACTTTGGAGACTTATCAACCGCCATCCCGTGCTGACCGCGAGGTGCTCCAGCAAGTGGAGCAAATCGCCTCGGGTAAGCTATATTTATTGCAGTGTGTGTTTGGAAGCGAAGGGTGCGTCGAGCTCACCCAACTGTGGTGTTCCGCAAAGGTTGTTGTGGATCTCCCGCAGAGTGTGGCGGATGCCGTCGTGCACTTCAACCAGCTAGCTGGCCATGAGCAAGAGAAGGCATTCTGGCAGAAATTCCCGGAGTCGCCATCGGTGCAGCTGTTGAACCATCAAATGAACAGTTGGCGGAGCTATTTCGCATAGCAAGGCCAGTGCTCTAGGACTTCTGCGTCAGACTATGGCCCACAAAAGCCTTGCTGACCAGCATCTTCGGCCTCCTTGCTCGGCTGCGAATTGCTGCCCCACAGATGGATCACTGGAAGCGGTCTCTGTGCTTTAAAGGAGCGCGGCGGGCGTATGCGTGCGTGAAGATGCACTTCCGCAAGGTGGATGCGATGATCGTTGCTGCAGGACCTGCTGAAGAGAAGCATCGCACTGTGGAAGAATTTTTTGACGAGGTAGCACAGGGAGCCCAGACGACCGAAGGCATGTGTCTAAAATACACTTTGTATTTCTATATGCACCTCGGAGAACCGAGGTGTTTGGGATGTAAAAACTATCTTTTGCTGAAATGAGTATGGCTTTAAATTCCCTCATTTAATTTGTTTTTTAATTAATTTTCCTCATGTGAAACCGTGTTTAACGGGGGGGGGGGGGGGGGGGGGGGGGGGGGGGGGGGGGGGGGGGGGGGGGGGGGGGGGGGGGGGGGGGGGGGGGGGGGGGGGGGGGGGGGGGGGGGGGGGGGGGGGGGGGGGGGGGGGGGGGGGGGGGGGGGGGGGGGGGGGGGGGGGGGGGGGGGGGGGGGGGGGGGGGGGGGGGGGGGGGGGGGGGGGGGGGGGGGGGGGGGGGGGGGGGGGGGGGGGGGGGGGGGGGGGGGGGGGGGGGGGGGGGGGGGGGGGGGGGGGGGGGGGGGGGGGGGGGGGGGGGGGGGGGGGGGGGGGGGGGGGGGGGGGGGGGGGGGGGGGGGGGGGGGGGGGGGGGGGGGGGGGGGGGGGGGGGGGGGGGGGGGGGGGGGGGGGGGGGGGGGGGGGGGGGGGGGGGGGGGGGGGGGGGGGGGGGGGGGGGGGGGGGGGGGGGGGGGGGGGGGGGGGGGGGGGGGGGGGGGGGGGGGGGGGGGGGGGGGGGGGGGGGGGGGGGGGGGGGGGGGGGGGGGGGGGGGGGGGGGGGGGGGGGGGGGGGGGGGGGGGGGGGGGGGGGGGGGGGGGGGGGGGGGGGGGGGGGGGGGGGGGGGGGGGGGGGGGGGGGGGGGGGGGGGGGGGGGGGGGGGGGGGGGGGGGGGGGGGGGGGGGGGGGGGGGGGGGGGGGGGGGGGGGGGGGGGGGGGGGGGGGGGGGGGGGGGGGGGGGGGGGGGGGGGGGGGGGGGGGGGGGGGGGGGGGGGGGGGGGGGGGGGGGGGGGGGGGGGGGGGGGGGGGGGGGGGGGGGGGGGGGGGGGGGGGGGGGGGGGGGGGGGGGGGGGGGGGGGGGGGGGGGGGGGGGGGGGGGGGGGGGGGGGGGGGGGGGGGGGGGGGGGGGGGGGGGGGGGGGGGGGGGGGGGGGGGGGGGGGGGGGGGGGGGGGGGGGGGGGGGGGGGGGGGGGGGGGGGGGGGGGGGGGGGGGGGGGGGGGGGGGGGGGGGGGGGGGGGGGGGGGGGGGGGGGGGGGGGGGGGGGGGGGGGGGGGGGGGGGGGGGGGGGGGGGGGGGGGGGGGGGGGGGGGGGGGGGGGGGGGGGGGGGGGGGGGGGGGGGGGGGGGGGGGGGGGGGGGGGGGGGGGGGGGGGGGGGGGGGGGGGGGGGGGGGGGGGGGGGGGGGGGGGGGGGGGGGGGGGGGGGGGGGGGGGGGGGGGGGGGGGGGGGGGGGGGGGGGGGGGGGGGGGGGGGGGGGGGGGGGGGGGGGGGGGGGGGGGGGGGGGGGGGGGGGGGGGGGGGGGGGGGGGGGGGGGGGGGGGGGGGGGGGGGGGGGGGGGGGGGGGGGGGGGGGGGGGGGGGGGGGGGGGGGGGGGGGGGGGGGGGGGGGGGGGGGGGGGGGGGGGGGGGGGGGGGGGGGGGGGGGGGGGGGGGGGGGGGGGGGGGGGGGGGGGGGGGGGGGGGGGGGGGGGGGGGGGGGGGGGGGGGGGGGGGGGGGGGGGGGGGGGGGGGGGGGGGGGGGGGGGGGGGGGGGGGGGGGGGGGGGGGGGGGGGGGGGGGGGGGGGGGGGGGGGGGGGGGGGGGGGGGGGGGGGGGGGGGGGGGGGGGGGGGGGGGGGGGGGGGGGGGGGGGGGGGGGGGGGGGGGGGGGGGGGGGGGGGGGGGGGGGGGGGGGGGGGGGGGGGGGGGGGGGGGGGGGGGGGGGGGGGGGGGGGGGGGGGGGGGGGGGGGGGGGGGGGGGGGGGGGGGGGGGGGGGGGGGGGGGGGGGGGGGGGGGGGGGGGGGGGGGGGGGGGGGGGGGGGGGGGGGGGGGGGGGGGGGGGGGGGGGGGGGGGGGGGGGGGGGGGGGGGGGGGGGGGGGGGGGGGGGGGGGGGGGGGGGGGGGGGGGGGGGGGGGGGGGGGGGGGGGGGGGGGGGGGGGGGGGGGGGGGGGGGGGGGGGGGGGGGGGGGGGGGGGGGGGGGGGGGGGGGGGGGGGGGGGGGGGGGGGGGGGGGGGGGGGGGGGGGGGGGGGGGGGGGGGGGGGGGGGGGGGGGGGGGGGGGGGGGGGGGGGGGGGGGGGGGGGGGGGGGGGGGGGGGGGGGGGGGGGGGGGGGGGGGGGGGGGGGGGGGGGGGGGGGGGTGGCGCCGTTGCCGGGGAGCATATCTATATTTGCTGAGTCACTTGGGATTTATATCTATTTATCACTATGAAGAATTTGAAAGATACAAGAACCAAGATTTTTCCCTCTAAGATGAGGGGAGGTAAGGAACTGACATCTAGCTCTGTACTTGATTCATGTTCTGTTTTGAATAGACTTGCAACACCACCACATGCTATTAATTCTGATATGTCACAAGTTATTGATGATGCTACTTCTGCTATGAATGATGATTATGATGATGCTAGTACCTTGCTTGATGATGATGTGCCACTGGGTGAATTTCTTGATGAACAAATTGCTAGAGCTAAAGAAAATGAAATTACTAAAACTGATGAAGTCTTTGAAACTAAAAACTATGAAACACCTATTAGACCTAGCTCTCCTAGATTTGAATTGCCTAAGATACCTAAGGGGTTATGTTATGGATGAAGAGGTTGCTAGAGACTTTCTTGCTTGTAAGGATAGAGATGATCTTAAGAAATTATTATGCAAGTTGAAAGAAAAATCTTTGAATGCTAGAATGAAATGTGATCCTAAGTTTGCTACTTCACCTATCTTTGTTATTGATAAGGATTATGAATTCTCTATCGACCCAGAGTTAATTACTTTGGTTGAATATGATCCTTTCCATGGCTATGAAACTGAAATTGTTGTGGCACATCTTACTAAATTAAATGATATAGACACCCTATTTGCTCATGATGAGAAAGTTCGCTATTACTATATCCTCAAGTTATTTTCGTTCTCATTAAAGGGTGATGCTAAGATATGGTACAATACCCTTGCTCCTGGTTGCGTGCGTAGTCCCCAGGATATGATTTATTACTTCTCTGAAAAATATTTTCCTGCTCATAAGAAACAAGTTGCCAGAGTCTCCCACAAGCTTGGGGGAGGCTTCTCCAATTACTTTACGCTTTGTCTGATCATCCTCTTAAGAAAAATGAAATACTTGATATCTTCTATAATGGACTAACCGATGCTTCTAGTGACTTCCTAGATAGTTGTACTGGTTGTGTTTTCAGGGAACGAACTGTTGAACAAGCTGAGGAGTTATTGAATAATATATTGAAGAATTATGATGATTGGAATCTTCCTGAACCACTGTCTAAACCCACTCCAAAGAAGAGGGGTATTCTATTTCTAAGTCTTGAAGATATGCAAGAATCGAAGAAAGGTATGAAGGAAAAAGGTATTAAAGCTAAGGATGTTAAGAATTTACCACCTATTGAAGAAATACATGGTCTTGACACACCACCACAGGTGGTAGAGGTAAATTCTCTTTTAAATTTGATGAAGGTGATATCCCATACAATAATCATCCTAGTCAATGCTTATATGAATTTGACAACTACATTATGAAACAAGATCACTTCAATGCAAATGTTATTAAACAATTGAAACAAAATTCTGATATGATTGCTCGCTTGAGTGACTTGTTATTTAGAATCACTAATGATGTTAGAGGTGTAGGAAAACATGCCTCTATGGTTCAAACTCAGTTAGAACAAGTTGCTAAATCTCAAAGAGAATTGCTTAGTGAAATGAATAATAATTAATGATTATGTTGTTAGAGTAGCAACTAGAGGAGGTAAAATGACTCAGGAACCACTTTATCCTGAAGGTCACCCTAAAAGAATTGAATAAGACTCTCAAAGAATTAATACTGATGTACCTAGTCCTTCTAAAAGGAAGAAGGAAAACAAAAATGATAGGACTTTGCATACCTCTAGTGAACCTGAAATAGAAAAACCTTCTGAAGATAACAATGATGTTTCTATTTCTGATGCTGAAACTCAATCTGGTAATGAACATTCACCTAGTGATAATGAAAATGATAATGATGATGTTCATGAAGATACTCGACCAGACAATGATAAAGAACTAGATAATGATGTTGAGATAGAACCTGCTATTGATCTTGATAACCCACTACCTAAAAATAAATGTTATGATAAGAGAGACTTTGTTGCTAGAAAACATGGACAAGAAAGAGAACCATGGGTTCAGAAACCCATGTCCTTTCCACCTAAATCGTATAAGAAAAAAGATGATGAAGAATTTGAACGCTTTGCTGAAATGCTTAGGCTAGTCTTTTTGCACACTCGTTTGACTGATATTTTAAAGATGGCCCCTTATGCTAAATACATGAAAGAAATTCTTACTAATAAAAGAAAAATACTTGACGCTGAAATCTCCACCATGCTTGCTAATTATTCTTTTAAGGATGGAGTACCTAAAAAACTTGGAGATCCAGGAATACCAACTATACCATGCTCTATTAAAAGAAATTACTCCAAACTGCCTTATGTGATTTATGAGCTGGTGTTAGTGTTATGCCTTTATCTTTATATAAAAGACTTGATTTGAATAAACTCACACCTACTGAAATATCTTTGCAAATGGCTGACAAATCAACTGCCATACCTATCGGTATTTGTGAGGATGTGCCCGTTGTTGTTGCAAATGTTACTATCTTAACAGACTTTGTTATACTTGAGATGCCCGAGGACGACAACATGTCGATTATCCTGGCTAAACCATTTTTGAATACTGCAGGGCTGTTATTGATTGTAACAAAAGCAAATTCACTTTTCATATCAATGGTAATGAGCATACGGTGCACTTTCCGAAGAAACAATTTCAAGTGAATGGTATTAATGTTATTGAAAAGTCTCCGACAATTACTATTGGAAGCTTTCAACTCCCTTTACCTACTGCCAAGAAGAAATATGAAACACTTATTGTTGGGGATATGCATATTCCCGTTGAGGTAACTTAGTGTTTTACCACGGTTCTTCGGGTTCATGTTAATCGAAAGTGATTGTTAATAAGACTTGATCAACCTTATTAATGGATTGTTTTCGAGAGACATGTGGTCGATGAATTTAGTAAGCACAATCTTCTGTCCCTAATTTTTGTTTTATGTTATACTTATTCAAATAAAATAAAATGCCATGTTTATCCTGTTTTCTGAATTTTCCGTGCAATAAAAATGTGGTCAAAAATAAAAGTGCTCAGAATGACCTGAAATTTTAACACGATTTTTTCTGAATATTTGAGAACTTCTGGCACAAATAACATCACGAGGGGGTGCCCCTGGTGCCCATAAGGCACCAGGGCGCGCCAGCTACCCCAGGCGTGCCCTGGTGGGTAGTGGGCCCACGTGGCCCCCCTCACTTATCCCTTTAGGCCATGTCATCTCCTACCTCAAAAAAAAATTCATTCCAGCTATCTCTCTCTCTCGTGTTCTTGCTCCCAAACCCGTGGATTTCGATCTCTTTGCTCGAAGCTCCATTTCTGAAACTGTTTTGGGGGATTGCTACTTGGTATGTGACTCCTCCGTTGCTCCAATTAGTTTATGTTCTAGTGGTTTAATTTTTGAGTATTTAGCTACCCTTGGTGCTGCTATAGATGAGCTTGCATGTTGAATTATTTGAGTTCCAAGTAGTTTGAATGCTTGATTTGGCCTCTAGGCATCCATATGGGTAGTTGCTATCAATCTTGTGAAGTTTTGTTGACCCAAAAAAAATTTCAAAAAATTGTTCGCGAATAAAATGCACCTCTTTAGGAGTTCTTCGAGGAGGAGGTCCTCGGAGGCATCATCGAGAGGAAGCTCGATACGATAGTCCTATGTTGAGCCAAGTACAAGCTCGATGTGGGACGCTAACCCCAAATCGTGCCTATGGCCGTGTAATGAGTTCAAGGTTGGTGCAGGTATCAAGGAAGAATTTGAGCAGTATGTTTACAACATCGAGCTCGCTCCCTTCATCGTAAATAAGTGCATCCAACATCTCAACCTCACAGAGACATTCACTAAGAAATTTAAATATCATCCTCATGAGTCTAGAGTTTCATTTAGCCTTGATGATAATGCTTTTACATGCCTCTAGAAGCGTTCTGTGTTGTATGTAAAATTCCATATTGGGGTTCGCTGGATGAACCACCAAGATCCGAGTATGAGTCATTTTTGACTAGTCTCTATTACGGTGAGGATACAGGAGTGACACAAGATACAATAAAAAGTTTACATTTTCCATCAATTCATTACTTTGCACTCTTTAATGGCAAATGCATCGTGGGAAAAAAAATAGCAGCACACTGTGTGCCCCTGACTTGAGCCTCATACACACTGCTCTGACAGGAATTAAACATTATAATCTTGGAGCAATCGTTGCACGGAGGTTGCAACGCAATGCTGATAGTGGCCACTTTTATGGTGGGATTTATGCCTTCCGTGTAGCTAAGGAGCTGGGTGTGTCACCTTGGCCTAATGATCCCATTCTACCTACTCAGTACTTAGACTTTGAGGCCATGAAGCACCATAAGTTTGTTAAGGACACAACTACTGACTATAATTATAACTTGATGTTCAATAAAAATCCCATCATGCATGTTATTTTGCCTGCACCTGCTCTCTTTGATTATCACAGTAAAAGAATATATTACATTCTTGAGAGCGAGGCCCATGAGTACAACGTGGCGGTCGAGGCTGCTCGACGGGCTGAGGAGGCCGCACCAAGAGCCTCCGTGAGTTATCAATGATTACCAAGCTAGGCCAAAAGCCTAAGCTTGGGGGAGTACGTATTTCCACCAACATTATATTCATGTTCACATACTTCATTCCAGTTGTCGGTGTTAATACTTTTTCATTGTATTTTCCATGCTAGTTTTTTTTCTTGCTTTCTTCTCGTGTGTTTGAAAAACTTTGAGAAAATCCAAAAATATTTCTTGCTTCTTTTCGGCTTTCTTTCTAGTTTAATTTAGTTGTATTGTTAAAAGAAAACCCAAAAATATCTCCCATTTCTTCTTTTGTTTGTTGGGAGCTCTCCCGTGTAAATAGTTTTTCTCGTTTTCGTTTTTCTTTCTTTTGCTTTCTTTGAGAAAAATTAATAACTCCAAAAATATTTTAGCGTGTTTCTCTGAAATTCTTTTCTTTTTATTGAGTCGTACCAAGGGGAAGACCATGATGAAAATGTTGATTGGCTCGTGTATGCATTATTGTTGATCTAACAAAGAGCCCATATTTTTTTGTCTTCCCCTCTGAACAAAATGTTGCAGATTCTAGCTTAATTCACGACACTCTTGCACTATTATTATTTTCATATCAATCGGTCATGCAAGTGAAAGGAAATAATGATGATATTTGATGAAGTGACTGTGGCAGAGAAAAGCGGGTATGAACTCAACTTGTTTTTGTTTTTGTAAATATGTTTAACTTGGTATCCATGATTCAGCATATTATGATCAAACATGTTTGCAATGACAATTAGAGATTATAGTTGCTCATGCCATGCTTAAGTAGCTAGGAGTGGATAATCATTTATCTTGGGTGTCAACATGCATTAAAATGATTATGATGTAGTATGATGATATGGTATCCTCCTCTGACTGTTTCAAGTGGCTTGACTTGGCACATCTTCACGCATGTAGTTGAATCAAAACCAACATAGCCTCCACGATATTTATGTTCATGGCGTTTATATCCTACTCATGCTAGTATTCAATGTTAATTATTTATAATGCATGTTCATGACCGTTTTCGCTCTCTAGCTGGCCGCTTCTCAACCTATTTGCTAGCCTTCGCCTGTACTAAGCGGGAATACTGCTTGTGCATCAAAATCCTTAAACCAAAGTTATTCCAGATGAGTCCACTATATCTACCTATATGCGGTATTACCCTGCCGTTCCAAGTAAATTTGCATGTGCCACCTCTAAATATTCAAATGAACATCTGTTTTGTGTGCCTGGACTGCTCATGGAGCAACAGGGGGTGGTTAGTATCTTTCCATGCTAAGCGGGTTATTCTCATGATGAGTGTTTATTCACTCATCCTTGCATGAGAGGGGCTGGTAATAGGGATGCACAGTCCCAAAATCAAAAATTGCAAATAATTAAACAAAACTCCCCCAGGACTGTTGTTGGTATGGAAGGCACCCGTGGATTCAGTTAGCCATGGCTTGTGTTTGTTGGTGGAGGGGGAGTAAACATTTAATTTTACCGCTTGGGAACCGCCGCTAATTTGTTTACCATGGAAGATATTGAAAACTCTTGGTCGTAATGTTGACAGGAAGGGTGTACCTCCCAAAATTATATTTATCTCTGATTTAAACATTGAGCTCTGGCACCTCTGCAAATCCTTGCTTCCCTCTGCGAAGGGCCTATCTATTTACTTTTATGTTATTTTACTTTTATGTTGAGTCATCATCTTCTCAAACAAGCACCAGACCTGAGAGCACTATTGCCATCCTCGTGCATTGTGTTTAGTTAATGTTGAATGCATCATGACTGTATCTCTTCTACCATGAATTACAATGTTTAGTCGTTGCTTGAACTTTGGAGGTGCTCTGCATTTATGTTTTGCGGTCTCAGAAAGGGCTAGCGAGATATCACTATTATCATATTATATCATGATTGTTTTGACAAAGTGTTGGCATTTGAGATATCTTATTATTGCTCACTAGTTGATCATGCCATTGATATGAGTTAATATAATTTCTAAGAGTTATTGTTGACATGGTTAGTCATGATCTTTGCTGAAAACCTTGGTGCTATTTAAGCATATATACGTAAACAAGAACAAAAGAGTTCGTAAAAGTTTTTCTTTATCACTTTCAGTTTGTCAACTGAATTGCTTGAGGACAAGCAATGGGTTAAGCTTGGGGGAGTTGATACGTCTCCATCGTATCAACTTTTCCTAACACTTTTGCTCTTGTTTTGGACTCTAATTTGCATGATTTGAATGAAACTAACCCGGACTGACGCTGTTTTCAGCAGAACTACTATGGTATTGTTTTTGTGCAGAAATAAAAGTTCTCGGAATTGGACAAAACTTTTTGGAGAATTAGTTTGGAATATATAATAATTTATGGAACCAAGACCCATTGGAGGGGGGCCCCAGCTGCCCACAAGGCACCAGGACACGCCACCCCCCTCTGGCGCGCCCTGGTGGGTAGTGGGGCCCACGAGGCTCCGCTGACCCTAATTCCGGCGCTATAAAATCCTATTTTTCTAGAAAAAATAGAAGTTGAAGTTTCGTCATGTTTTACGATACGGAGCCGCCGCCACCTCCTGTTCTTCATCGGCAGGCCAGATCTGGAACCCGTTCGGGGCTCCGGAGAGGGGGATCTTCGGTCTTCGTCGTCACCAACCATTTTCCATCACCAATTTCATGATGCTCACCGCCGGGAGTGAGTAATTCCTTCGTAGGCTCGTTGGTCGGTGAGGAGTTGGATGAGATTCATCTTGTAATCGAGTTAGTTTTGTTAGGGCTTGATCCCTAGTATCCACTATGTTCTGAGATTGATGTTGCTATGACTTTGCCATGCCTAATGCTTGTCACTAGGGCCCGAGTGCCATGATTTCAGATCTGAATAGTTTATGTTATCACCATTATATCTATGTTCGTGATCTGATCTTGCAAGTCATATGCACCTACTATGTGTTATGATCCGTAAACCCCAAGGTGACAACAATTGGGATACTTTCTGGTGATGACCTTAGTTTGAGCAGTTCATGTATTCAATATTTGTTAATGCTTTGTTCCGATTCTCTATTAAAAGGAGGCCTTAATATCCCTTAGTTTCCTTATGGACCCCGCTACCACGGGAGGGTAGGACAAAAGATGTCTTGCAAGTTCTTTTCCATAAGCATGTATGACTATTTACAGAATACATGCCTACATTATATTTATGAACTGGAGCTAGTTCTGTGTCGCCCTAGGTTATGACTGTTATATGATGAATATTATCCAACGTAATCACCGATCCAATGCCTACAAGTTTTCCACATATTGTTCTTGCTGCGTTACTATTACTATTGCTATTGTCACAACTACTACAAAATTATTGCTATCATTGTTACCATTACTATTACTGTTACCACTACTATCAAAACTACCGTATTACTGTGCTACTGATCACTTTGCTGTAGATATTTAATCTCCAGGTGTGGTTGAATTGACAAATCAACTGCTAATACTTACAAATATTCTTTGGCTCCCCTTGTGTCGAATCTATAAATTTGGGTTGAATACTCTACCCTCGAAAACTGTTGCGATCCCCTATACTTGTGGGTTATCAGTTCTTTGGGAGAAACTTGCCGATGTGGGAGCTCGAAACTACATTGTTCCCCGGTCAAGCTGGTCCGACATTTCCATAGATATTGGCTCCTCGACGCCCCAAGGAATTTTGAGTGCAAAGTTATGCACCCTGGGGATGTAATGCCCCATCCAGGGGGTGCGCACGAGGAGCCCGTATCCCTATTTAAGGTGTGGGGGTACGAGGCCGAGGTCGGCTGGTGTGGCCCGCATGTTCTTTGAAGAGCTGGTGGTGTATTTACTGCTGCGGGCTACCTCCTCGGACGCTTGTACCTCGGCTGCGAAGGCCGCGGTCTGCTCCTCCATACGAAGAGAGCGTTCGGTGTTACCATTGACTGTAATAACACCGTTAGGTTCTGGCATTTTGAGCTTGAGGTAAGTGTAATGCGGGACTGTGTTGAAGTGGGCAAATGCTGTGCGCCCTAAGAGCATGTGGTATCCACTTCGGAAGGGGACAATGTCGAAGAGCAACTCCTCGCTTCTGAAGTTCTCGGGTGACCCAAAGACGACCTCCAGAGTGACCTTTCCGGTACAGCGGGCTTCAACACTGGAATTACACCTTTGAAGGTGGTGGTGCTCGGCTTGATACGAGATGAGTCAATGCCCATCTTCCTAACCGTGTCCTCATAGATTAGGTTGAGGCTGCTTCCTCTGTCCATAAGGACGCTTGTCAGATGATAGCCATCGACAATTGGGTCTAGGATGAGTGCCCCCAATCCGCCATGCCTGATGCTGGTTGGATGGTCATGCTTGTCAAATGTGATCGGGAAAGCCGACCACGGGTTAAACTTCGTGGCGTCCGGCTCTAGCGCGTAGATGTCCCGAAGTACACGCTTCCTCTCCCTTTTGGGGATGTGGGTAACATAGATCATATTGACTTCCGTCACCTCATTAGGAAACTTCTTTTGGCCTCCATTTTTGGGTCGTCGAGGTTCGTCCTCGTCTTCCCTGTGACTTTGGGTTTTTCTTTGACCCTCTGTCACTACCTTGCTAGCCTGCTTAAAGACCCAGCAATTCCTATTGGTGTGGGTTGCTAGTTTGTCCTGAGTGCCGTGAATTTGGCACGACCAATCCAGGATCCAATCTAGCTTGCTAGGTCTGTCCTTATTCCCTTTAAAGGGCTTCCTTTTCTATCCGGACCTAGGTTCGGTGAACCCCGCATTGACAGCAGCGTCCTCTGTGTCGCTCCCGCCATTTTTATGCCTACGCTCATTTTTATTGCGTTTAGGCTTTCCATTGGCGTCGGGTGTTTCCCAGGTGTCTGCTTCGCCATTATGGGTACTTCCGGTGAGCCAGCTATCTTCTCTCGCACAAAAGCGTGTCATTAGTGACGTGAGGGATGCCATGGTCTCATCTTGTCTTGGCCGAGCTGGCGGGCAAGCCATTCATCTTGAATGTTATTCTTGAATGCCGCGATGGCTTCGGCGTCGGAGCAGTCTATGATCTGGTTCTTTTTAGTAAGGAACATGTTCCAGAACTTCTGAGCTGATTTGCCTGGCTGCTAGGTGACACGGCTGAGGTCATCAGCGTCCGGAGGCCGGATGCAAGTGCCTTGAAAATTTGCCTGAAAAGTGTCTTCAAGGGTTTCCCAGCTACTAATAGAATGAGGAGGCAAGCTATTAAGCCAAGGCCTAGCCGGCCCCTTTAGTTTGAGTGGCAAGTATTTGATGGCATGGAGGTCATCCCCGTTGGCCATATGTATGTGGAGAAGGAAATCTTCAATCCACACTGCTGGGTCCATGGTGCCACCGTATGATTCTTTATTGATGGGTTTAAACCCTTCTAGAAACTAGTGGTCCATGACCCTATCTGTAAAATAGATGGGGTGGGCTGGACCTCAAAATTGGGTGGTATCCCGTCAGAGGTCAGGGGAGAGCCGTGTGTAGGCTTGATCTCGGGTGCGGCCATTCCTGTCCATCTAGGCGTCATAGTCGTCCATCCTGGCTGGCGCGCGTCCTCTTGAGCCGTAGATGGATCGAGGAGGTGCCCTGTTTCCCTCAATGTGATGTCGAACATCGTGAGGGTCTAAATAATCCATGGGGTCCTCGCCATAACAATGTGGAGCCGGTCAGGAGTTGACATTTTCCCGCATTGGCCTGTCTCGACCTCTAGGGGGCCGATCAGGCTCGGTGGCTAGTTCTTCATCGAACTCCGGCAGCAAACGCCTACGTGGATATGATTTCGCCGCGCTACCGCACCAGCCTTCTAGATCTTGTTCGGTCGAGAGCACTTCGACCCACTTTCATTCAGTGTGTCTGTGTTAGCCTGCAGCTGCTGCTGCTTATGTTTCATGCTTCGAGCAGTGGCAACGAGGCGCCGTTGGAAGCGTTCTTGTTCGAAAGGGTCTTCGGGGATGATGTAGTCCTTGCTGTCGAGGCTCTCATCCTCCTCAGACTCCGACATGTAATTGTTATCGGCCCCTTCAAAGAGGTCGTCGGGATCTAAGTCCTCGGGGTTTCCTTCGGGACTGCCGTTCTGTACTGGGGAGGCTTGAAAGTCCTCTCCAGTGTTATCGGCGTCACTGGCTGTTGCATCATCGTTATTAGTGGTGGCATTGTTGTCGTTGGGTTCCCCGTAGTTACCCCTTCTGCGTCTGCGTCGATGCCTTAGAGGGGAATTGGGGGTGCCAACCATGTAGACTTCATAGGTGGATGTTGCAGTCCACCTGCCCATGTTCACCAGGGGCGAATTGTTTTCTGCGGGGCCATCGGCATTTCATCCATGTCCATGGCCCCATTGTAATCCAGCATGTCGGTCAAATCATCGATCGTGGCGACTAAGTGGGTGGTGGGTGGGATGTAAATTTCCCGATTGTCGGCTTTAAGTCCGATCTGGTCGTAAACCGAAGTCCTGCTATCCGAGATAGACATGCTTCGTATACAGTCAAACATCTCATTGAGGTGGGACACTTCCTTGGAATTCATGGCTTGGCTATAGGCGGGGCTAACTCAAAGTGTGCCCGACGTATAGATTGTGTCTTTTCGGCGTGAAGGGGATCCGAGAATGGTCCTAGATCCTGCGCCATGGTCGGCTCTAAGCCTGACGAAGCTTCAGAAGTGGAGGCCGGATCTACGTCCGGGCTGGAGACTGGGGGAGGACCGTCCGGAGCTATCACGCCGGGGTTCTCTGGAGGTGCCACGGGTCCTAGCCCGATGTGCTCAGGAGAGATCGGTTCTGGAGTCGAGCCCTCGGAGCTGGGTAGGTCCTCAATCTGGCCGGGTGTCCAGCCTGACAGGATGAGTTCACCGCGGGAATCTGTGGTGTATTCGAGGCCGCAAAAGTCACGATACGGCCTGGGGCGTAGTTTTTTATGGAGGCCAGATGGCCAGTCAAATCGGCACAGAAGATCATGCTGCCCAACATGAAAAGCTGGCCAGGGGCGTAAACGCTCCTGCAGTCGTTGCCGCGGTTGATCTACAGATGAGCCATCGATCCTTCAATTGATCCCACAATGGAACTCTCAATGAAAGCACCAGTGTCGGTGTATAAATCGGCAGACCTCAGGTTAGGGAGTCCTGAGCTGTGGATCTCGGACAGATGGTAACAGGAACAGAGAGATGATGTTTTACCCAGGTTTGGTCCCTCTTGATGGAGGTAAAACCCTACGTCCTGCTCTTGTTTATATTGATGTGGATGCAACAAGTACAGAGTTTATCTACCTTGAGATCGTAAGATGTGGTTTAACTCTAGGGCTAGGTGAATTATACTGCGTTGATGTCCCCTCTACGGTCTAAACCCTTTGGCTTATATACACACCAGGTAGGGTGTCTAGGTTAACAAGGTTGGTATCTAGGTATAAGGCGGCAGGAGAAGTCTTGGAGTATACAACAAGTCTTCGGTAGATGTAGTCTCGATCACGCCCCCTGCGTACAGCCTCCAGAATCCTTCTTGAGAATGAATGAGGGCCCATCGGCCCAATCCGAGGAACATGGGCCGACTAGGTTAGTGCCCCCTAGTCCAGGACACCATCACACCCTAACCTTTCCAATGCGGCCCCCTTCTTAATAGTATGGTTTTCCTATGACTCAAATCCACCAAAAAAGAAACGTCGGAAACAACCGTCTTCACTCTTTATCACCGAGGGGAATAATCCGTATAGTGCCATATGATGTAATATCTAAAATGCTCAATGCACATGGTTAGTTCGAAAAATGGATTTTCATCAATCACGAAAACCACTAAGGGATAAATATTCCCTAACAAGTATTTACCCTATGACTTTGTAACCATGGTACTTTAATATATTGTTTTTTATTCTGTATCAAGCTATATTGTGTTTCAGAAGACATGGATCTCTGAGCTGGGACATGAGGCCTCCGGTTCGCTGAATCGGGGTGCCACATAGGCCCATCTCTCCCCTAAGTTGGCTCGGCTCACGGGCATGGAGCATGACGTGCTGCCCATCCCTTCGCACCATGCCCTGGACGACATCATGTTGGATGGATGGGTGATGACCCACAAGTATAGGAGATTAATCATAGTCCTTTTGATGAGTAAGAGTGTCGAACCCAACGAGGAGCAGAAGGAAATGACAAGCGGTTTTCGGCAAAGTATTTTCTGCAAGCACTGAAATTGTCAGTGACAGATAGTTTGATAGCAAGATAATTTGTAACAAGTGACAAGTAGCAATAGGTGCAGCAAGGTAGCCCAATCCTTTTTGTAGCAAAGGACATGCCGGAACAGTCTCTTATAATAAGTAAAACGTTCTTGAGGACACACGGGGATTTCATCTAGTCACTTTCATCATGTTTGTTTGATTCGTGTTCGCTACTTTGATAATTTGATATGTGGGTGGACCGGTGCTTGGGTGCTATTCTTACTTGAACAAGCCTCCCACTTATGATTAACCCCTCTCGCAAGCATCCTCAACTATGAAAGAAGAATTAAGATAAATCTAACCATAGCATTAAACATATGGATCCAAATCAGCCCCTTACGGAATAGCGCATAAACTAGGGTTTAAGCTTCTGTCACTCTAGCAACCCATCATCTAATTACTACTCCACAATTCATTCCATTAGGCCCAAAGATGGTGAAGTGTCATGTAGTCGACATTCACATAACACCACTAAGGGAAACAACAACATACATATCATCAAAATATCGAACGAATACCAAATTCACATGATTACTTATGACAAGACATCTCCCATGTCCTCAAGAACAAAAGCAACTACTCACAAATCATATTCTTGTTCAAGATCAGAGTGGTATTGAATAGCATAATGGATATGAACATATAATCTTCTACCAAATAAACCAACTAGCATCAACTACAAGATGCAAGCAACACTACAAGCAACCCACAGGTACCAATATGAGGTTTTGATACAAAGATTAAATACAAGAGATGAACTAGGTTTTGAGATGAGATGGTGTAGGTGAAGATGTTGATGAAGATTGGTCCTCCAACGATGAGAGGGTTGTTGGTGATGACGATGGCTTCGATTTCCCCCTCCCGGAGGGAAGTATCCCCGGTGGAATCGCTCCACCGGAGAGCAAAAGTGCTCCTACCCAAGTTCCACCTCAAGACGGCGGCGCTCCATCTCGAAAGTCCTTCCCTTTTTCTAGAGAAAATGGGCTTATATACCAGAAGATGGGCACCGGAGGCTGGACAGGGGCCCCACAAGCCACCAGGGCACCAGGATGGCCCCCTCTGGTACTTACTTTCTCCAATATTTTTTATTTATTCCAAAATAAATCTCCGTGAAATATCATCTCATTTGGAGATGTGCAGAATAGGTATCTCTGACATAGCTTTTTCAGGTCCAGAATTCCAGCTGCCGGCAATTGCCCTCTTCATGTAAATCTTGCATATTAAGAGAGAAAAGGCATTAGAATTGCTCCATAAAGTTTTATATTGATTAAAAACACTATAAATAACAGTAGAAAAACATGATGCAAAATGGACGTATCAACCCCCCAAGCTTAGACCTCGCTTGTCCTCAAGCGAAAACCGATATCGATAATCATGTCCACAAGTTTAGAGAGAGAGGTGTCGATAAAAACAAAATACAGACATAGTAGCATCATGAATCATATTATAGAAGTAATAAACATTATCATAAAAATCCTCATGAGCAAGTAACAATTCATCACAACATCAAAGTATAAGGCATGAACTTTCTTGAAAACTAACAAACTATGTTCTCGGTCAACAATGCAATTGCAAAATGGGCGTATCACTGGGCGTGTGACAACGCAGAGTCCTCCCATCCCTGTGACGCTGAGATTTGAGATCATTCTTAGAACAATGGACAATTGTTTTTTAAGACTTGGATATGTTGTTAAGGTGAACTAATTTGTGTAGCCATTTGGTTGATGCTTTAGTATATCCAAATACTTGCTATTTTTCATGTTCTTCTGCAATACTTTTCATGACTCTGCCTGCTGGCCTTGTGATTCTTTTTAGATTTTAACTGTGAAAGAACAACACTTTATAGTCTATTTGTCATTTTACTATGTAAGATTTTTGTGGTACTTAGATTAGCATGATAATGTCTATTTTTACAGGCATTGAGCTGATACAGAGTACTTACATTCTGAACTTCAATTTCCCCTTAAAAGATGAAGGATCTCCATGTAAGAAGAATGACACCTTTTCTGCTTCACTAAATTTACATGATGCTTATACCTCTTAATGCATGTTGTATGATGCACAGGAAAACTTTAAAAGCATGATTCATGAGTTGCATATCTTTCTTGTGCTCTGGACGTTCTCTCTCTCTCCCTCTGTGTGCGTGTGTGTGCGCGCACCTGTATGTGTAAGCTCTTTGTTTATGGATTGTTCTTCAATTTTTAATTATTAGTATTTTTTGAATGTGACTATGTGATAGCATAGTTAAGTATGTTCAACAATGAATATCTCTCTCTCTTTTCTACTATGGTTGTTTGCTCCCTATTGTGTAGTCTACATTAGAATTTTAAATGTTAGTACACCATCAAATAGATTCACCGACAAAGAAAAATGGCACAACAGGTCAAAAAGTGAAACATCGAAGATCAAAAGGAAAAGTAGGGAATAAGATTTCTCTATTTTGTCAAATATCATGGGAGAACTGCTAAAGAATCAATACTTAAGTTCCTACTCATATCAATTTAGCGTTAAAAGTGAAAGATTGGTCCTAAATCTTACTCTTTGGGGTAAAGGTTGGACTCTTATGCTTTGAACCATGGTGCAAGTTGGGGATCTTTATTAATGTTTAAAAATTACTTTAAACTACTTCCTCACATTTTTAGTATTTCCATGCATTGCAAATTCACCAGGTACTATTAAGCTATTTTTGTGATGATGCAAAGCATGATTTAATTACCTTTCACACTGCATGTTTTGCATATTCTTTCATTAATAACAAGTTTTTTCCCAATGTCAGCTACCTAGTTTGCTTAGCAGTTAGCACAGACTGAATGCTTGTGAAGGATTTTGGTGGTCTTTTTGGTGAATGACCAAATGCCCATTTTTTGAACTTTAAACAGCAGGAGAGACTCCTAATGCATTATATTAAACGAAAGGTAAATAATTACATGGGCATTTACAAGGACATTACATGACCAGCAGAGGATTTATGTAGTCTAAAAGCAATACAAAACTAGATGTAGGGTCTAAATTACAATACTTGGAATGAAAGACTCAATCCAATCAGAGAGTTGTTCTGTGACCCTAAACTTTAACTTTTGGAGGTTAGCAATGAGTTATCTCCTCCAATCCAGGATGGAAGGGTCAATATGGTCAAAACATAGTTTGTTCCTTTGCTTCCAAATATTCCAAGCAGCAAGTATGATGATCTCCTTGAAAAGGGGTTTGTTCCATGCCACTGTAGATTCATCAAACATGTTTTGGTAGGGCAGATCAGATCTCCAATTGACACGCAAGGAGTCCCAACAACTGTTACTGAATTCACACTTGAAAAGCAGATGTTCGGCAATTTCCAGAGGTTGGTCGGCATAAAGGAGGCAAGAGAGATGATCACCAATATTGAAGTTTCTCCTACATAGGATGTCCCTTGAGTTTAATCTATCCATAGACATGAGCCAAGTGAATACCTTGTGTTGCATAATGCACTTGGTTTTCTAGATCTGCGTGATGTATTTTGGTGGCTGGAGATCTTTGAAACAGAATTTGTAGATTTTCCTAGATTTGTATTGCACATCAGCCCAACATAGTATCCCCCTATGTGATCATCAAGGGTCATGGATGCCATTGCCTTGACAAATAGTTTAACTCCTCTCTTGCTTCTAACGACAATGGTGGATGAAAGTTGTGTGCTGGCGTGTCATTCTAGGCATATTGAGCTATAGAGATGTCTTCTGAGGTGGTGAATTCCCAATTGTTTTGCTATCCAACATGCCATGATCCAATATTTATCAAAAATAAATATTGGTACTATCTTTATCAACTAGGAAATTGGTTTAACCTCTCATCGATCGAGTGATATTGATTTGTAGTGGCTGAAGCAATTGCTTTGTTTTTACGCTAGGCTGGTTGGCTAGCAGGTTATTCACATTCATATGTAGCAAGGTGCTAGTGTAATAATATTTTTTTTATTTGTGCTAGGTAGAAATGGCAAATTGGCAGCCGGTACATTTTCTTTTGGTTTAGCTAATGCAGGTGTGCTTTGGTATATGTCTGAACCCTCCTTCATGGAGATAGTTCTTTTCTTGCTTTTTTCCCGACTTGATTCTTTGGCTACCATATGTTCTCACCAAACAAGATAGGATATAATGGTGGCGTTATGACCTACTTGCCTTTTGGCGCACAACCAGTTTGATACTCTTATATTTGAGGGACTAAGCTTCTTGTAGGGAGGGTGCTCAAGGGGACACTACAAATATTCACTTGGCTCAGCCACTAATTGACCAACCTCCTCTCAATTAGCGTGTCATTATATTTTTTTATTATCCCATGGGAACACATAGACATTTAGCTAGTAATAGAAAGAAAAGTTCACTTTGTATTGTCAAATATTCAACGTATATGGATGGTCGCACACTGGTGTCCAAGGAGCGATTGTTTCTCACCGGCAGCGAGACACAAGCTTGTCTCGCCTCAATGTGGCACCTAATGGGCCATCCCAAGTAGCTTAATCCGAGTATTTTTATTTTGTTCATATCTTCAAGAAATTCTAAATAGACATATTAAAAAAATTAAATTTACATAAAAGTTGAAAAACCATGAGTTTGAAAATAGTTAATGCAGTTTTTTTTAAATTAGCATAATTTTAGAAGATTTTTGTGACATTTAAAAATGTTCATTCCAAAATGTATGCGCCATTTTCTAAAGAAATATACAATTTAAAGCAATGTTCGCATAATTCAGAAAAATGTTTCATATCATTTAAAAGAATGAACATTACATTTCAAACAAAAATGTTTGCACGTTTCGAAAAGATACACGTGACATTTTGAGAAAATGTTTATACAGTATAAAAAAATATCTGCATAATATAAACAAAAGTTAAGTACCATTCAAAACAATGTACGTAACATTTTAGAGAAATATTTACGTGTTTCTAAAAATTATTCTTGACATATTCAAAAATATTTGTACATGTAAAAAATTGTTTCTGTAGTTTAAAAAAATCAACGTGTATTTTAAAAATGTTTAACATGTAATCGAAAAAATGTTCGAACCAAGCATTTTAATAAAATGAACATCGCTGATACATCTCCAATGTATCTATAATTTTTGATTGTTTCATGCTATTATATTATAAATCTTGGATACTTTATATGCTTTATTATACTATTTTATTCATTTTTTGGACTAACCTATTAACTCAGTGCCCAGTGTCAGTTCTTATCTTTCGCTTGTTTTTAACTTTTCAAAAAATCAATAATAAAAGACGTCCAAACACGATGAAACTTCACGGTGATTTTTTATGGACCAGAAGGGACCCTAGAAGGATCAAGAGGAGGCCAGAAGATTTACGGGAGGGCCACGAGGTCACAGGGCGCGCCTCCTGAGCTCGTACCTCCCACGCAACTCCGTTTGACCTAATTCCACCTCTATAAATTTCTAAATATTCCCAAACCAACATAGAGCCACCCGAAACACTTTTTTCGCCGCCGCAAGCTTCTGTTCTTTCGCGCTCCCATCTGAAGGACTTCTCCAATACTCTGTCAGAGGAGGAATCGATCACGGAGGGCCTCTACATCAACCTTGCTGCCCTTCCAATGATGCGTGAGTAGTTCACCACACACCTACGGGTTCATAGCTAGTAGCTAGATGGCTTCTTCTCTCTCTTTGATCTTCAATAAAATGTTCTCCTCGGTCTTCTTGGAGTTCTATCCGAAGTAATCTTATTTTGCAATGTGTTTGTTGGGATCCGATGAATTGTGGGTTTATGATTAGATTATTCAATAAAAGTAATGGAGTCCTTTCTGAACTTTATTATGCATGATTGCTATAGCTTTTTATTTCTCTCTGATCTATCCGTTTGGTTTGGCCAAATAGATTGATTTATCTTCATTGGGGGAGTTGCTTTGTGATGGGTTCCATCTTGCGGTGTCCTCACCTAGTGACAGAAAGGGTAGCGAGGCACGTATTTGTATTGTTGGCATTAAGGATAGAATGATGGGGTTTATTTATATTGCTTGAGTTTACTCTGTCTACATCATGTCATCTTCCTTAAAGCGTTACTCTGTTTGTCATGAATTTAATACCATAGATGCATGCTAGATAGCGGTCGATTGGTGGTGTAATAGTAGTAGATGCAGAATCGTTTTAGTCTACTTGTCATAGACGTGTGCCTAGATACATTATCATTGCCATGAATAACATCATAACTATGCGATTTTCTATCAATTGCCCAACAGTAATTTGTCCACCCATCGTATGCTATTGTTTCGAGAGAGAAGCCTCTAGTGAAAACTATGGCCCCGGTGTCTACTTTAATCATATTACTAAAACCAAAAATACCTTGTTACAATTTATTTACTTTTATTTTGTTTTGCAGTTTATCTATCTACCTATACAAGATTTGATCCTTGCAAGTAACGAGTTCAAGGGGATTGACAACCCTCTTTCCCGCGTTGGGTGCAAGTATTTGCTTTTGTGTGTGCGCAAGTGATGTTCACTAGGATTTGCGTGGTTTTCTCCTTTTTGTTTGATAAACATTGGTTCTCACTGAGGGAAATACTTATCAGCTAGTATATTGCTTCACCGTTCCTCTTCGGGGAAAATCCCAATGCCGCTCACAAGTAGCAGAAAGAATTTCGGGTGCAGTTACCGAGGAGACATCATCAAATCACTACAAGTACCTTCACTCAAACTATCATCTGCTTGCTCTACTTTTTATTTGCCTCTCTTTTTCATCTCCCTCCACTTCTCTAAAAAATCAAAAACACAAAAAATGTTATACTTTGCTTGTTTGTTTGCTTGCTTGGTCACTATGTCTCATGAGAACACTAAGTTGTGTGATTTCTCAAATAATAATAATGATGATTTTATTAGTACTCCAATTGCTCCTCCCCCCACTAGTGCGGAGTCATATGATATTAATGCTGCTTTGCTAAATCTTGTTATGAAAGAACAATTTTCTAGAAATCTTAATGAGGATGCTGCATCCCATCTTAATACCTCATTGAATTATGTGATATGCAAAAGAAAAAATATGTGGATAATGATACTATTAAGTTGAAATTATTTCCTTTCTCGCTTGGAGGTCGTGCTAAAAATTGGTTTTCATCCTTATCTTGAAATAGTATTGATTCATGGGATAAATGTAAGGATGTTTTTATTGATAAGTATTCCTCCTGCTAAGATTATTTCTCTTAGAATTCAAATCATGAACTTTAGGCAACTTGAGCAAGAACATTTTGCACAATCTTGGGAGAGAATAAAATTAATGATTAAAAATTGTTCCACTCATGGATTAAGCTTATGGATGATAATATAAAACTTTTATGTGAGACTAAACTTTGTTTCGAGAAATCTTCTAGACTATGCTACAGGTGGTACTTTTATGGGAATTACATTGGGAGAGGCTACAAAGCTTCTTGATAATACAATGACAAATTATTCACAATGGCACAACGAACGAGCTCCAACTGGTAAGAAGGTAAACTCTGTCCAAGTAGTTTCTACTTTGAGTGATAAAATGGATGCTCTTATGAATATGTTTACTAGTAAAAATTCTCATGTTGATCCTAATGATGTGCCACTATCTACTTTGATCAAGAAAAATAATTATGGTATTGATGTGAATTTTGTCTCTAAAAATAATTTCAACAACAATGCTATAGAGGTAATTTTAATCCTAGACCGTATCCCAGAAATTCCTCTAATAATTATGGTAATTCCTATTGAAATTCATATAATAATAGTAATAGGATACCTACTGAATTTGAGAACAACATTAAAGATTTTACTAGTTCTCAAAAGATTTTCAATGCTATGGTAGAAGAAAAACTACATAAAGTTGATGATATGGCTAGAAATATGGATAGAATTGCTCATGACGAGGAAAATCTTAAAATTAAAACTTTGCCACCTAAGCATGATATTAATGAGTCAATAAAATCTATTCAAATCTTCATTAATGAAAGTAAAGAGAGAACCGCTAGGTTGAGAGCCAAGTGAGAATTTCTAAAAAAAGGCTATTCCACCCTGTTTTTACTGTAATCATGATGAAGATATTAAAATAATTGGTGTGACACCCATTGAAACTTTGTTTATTAATATAAAACTTGATGAAAAAGGTACTGAAGATGAGTCAACTTTAGCTAGAAGGTGTCCCAATTGTTCGGAGAGTGATGATCTTAACGGTAAAGATGATAAAAGTGGGTTTGGAGAAGTCAGGACTTCAAATAGTGATGTGCCCACTACTTTGAATTACAAGGATTTCAATTATGATATATGTTCATTGATTGAATGTATTTCCTTGTTGCAATCCATGATAAATTCACCTAATGCTTACGAACAAAATAAAGCTTTACTAAACATATTGTAGAAGCAATGATAAAAGCTCATGAAGAAAAGCTAGAATTGGAGGTTTCTATACCTAGAAAATTGCATGAGGAATGGGAACCTACTATTACAGTTAAGATTGAAGATTCTGAATGTAATGCTTTGTGTGATCTAGGTGCTAGCGTCTCTACTATACCAAAAATCTTTATGTGACGTGCTAGTTCTCACCGATATGAATGAATGTTCCCTTAACTTGCACTTAGCGGATCAACTATTAAGAAACCATTCTGTAGAATAAATGATGTCCTCATACTTGCTAATAGAAATTATGTGCCCATGGATTTCATTGTGCTTGATATTGAATGCAATCTGTCTTGTCCTATAATACTTGGTAGGCCTTTCCTACGAACCATGTGTGCTATTATTGATATGAAAGAAGGAAATATAAGGTTCCAATTTCCATTAAAGAAAGGTATGGAACACTTGGAGCGTCTTGTGCCATAGTTCTCTTTTTGTTTGCTTTTTAGTTTGCCATAATCATTGTTTGTTGGACATACCTTTTGAGAGGGACATGCATTTATCGTGATTTGTTAGAATACTCTATATGCTTCACTTATAGCTTTTGAGCTAGACAGTTGCTCTAGTGCTTCACTTATATCTTTTGGAGCACGAGGGTAGTTATATATTATAGAAATGATTGCACTCTCATGCTTCACTTAAATATTTTTTAGAAAATAGTAGTTGGCAATATGCATGTGTGACAAGACTAGTCCAAAAAGGATAGGTATTCAAGGGGGATAATAAAAACTTCCATGTAGATCCCTAAATATGAAATGTATGGTTTAATTATATCGATGTCATAATATGAAAGGATATTGGTTCATGATCATTGGTCAGTAGAAATATCGATATTAAAGCTTGTTACTTCTCATCAAAGTGTTGGTCATGGCATGGTGGGGAGGTTTGAGCATTTTTATTTCTGATTGAAATCCTTGAGTGTTGTTATAATCGGATGCGCGTGATGGTTATCTCCTACCAACCAATTCCCTAGGGGCATGCGAGTAGTACTTTTCTTTGAGGGCTAATAAAACTTCCACAATAAGTATATGAGTTCTTTATGACTAATGTGAGTCCATGGATTATACGCACTCCTACCTTTCCGCAATTTGCTAGCCTTTTTGGTACTGTGCATTGCACTTTCTCACCTCGAGAGTTGGTGCAAACTTCGCATGTGCATCCAAACCCCGTGATATGATATGCTCTATCACACATAAACCTCCTTATATCTTCCTTAAAACAGCCATCATACCAACCTATCATGGCATTTCCATAGCCATTCTGAGATATATTGCATGCAACTTCCACCGCTCCATCACATGACTTGTGTGTTCATCGTCATATTGCTATGCATGATCATATAGAGTTGACATGATATTTTTGGCAAAGCTACTGTTCTTCATTATTATGCATGTTATGCTAGATCATTGCACATCCTGGTACACTGCCAGAGGCATTCATATAGAGTCATCTTGTATAGTTTTTATCGAGTTGTAAGTGAATAAAAGTGTGGTGATCATCATAATTAGAGCATTGTCCCAGTGAGGAAAGGATGATGGAGACTATGATTCCCCCACAAGTCGGGATGAGACTCCGGACAAAAAATAAAAATAAAATAAAATAAGAGGCCAAAAAGAGCCCAACAAAAAAAGGAGAAATAAATAATGAGAGAAAAAGAGAGAAGGGGCAATGTTACTGTCCTTTTACCACACTTGTGCTTCAGAGTAGCACCATGTTCTTCATATAGAGAGTCTCCTGAGTTATCACTTTCATATACTAGTGGGAATTTTTCATTATAGATCTTGGCTTGTATATTCTGATGATGGGTTCCTCAAATGCCCGAGGTCTTCATGAGCAAGCAAGTTGGATGCACACCCACTTAGTTTCCACTAAACTTTCATACACACATAGCTCTTAGGGATTCCGTTGCATGGCAATCCCTACTCCTCGCAATGATATTCATTGATGGGCCTCTCCATTGCCCGTTGATCCGCCGAGTTGATGCGAGACTTTCTTCCTTTTTAACTTCCCTTATTGATCTCTACCACCGCATTCTATTCCACCTATAGTGCTATATCCATGGCTCACGCTCATGTATTGCACGGAGTTGAAATTGATAAAGCACATTAGAAGTACGATCCAGTTGCCTAGTTTGACACCGAGGTGCTCATGATTTATATTTATGTGGTGAAGGCAGAGCCATGCCATACTTACATGATAAAATGAGTTGGGATAACATTCGTTGAGGGTTGTATATTTTGAAAAAGTAATGATTATGTTTCTTATATTGATGGATATTATTATGTTGATATTATTACTTCATCATTTCTCAATATTTATACCGTAAAGAGATTACATGATAAACATGCTAGGTAGCATTTAACAACAAAAAATTTGTTTTTATCATTTACCTACTCGAGGACGAGCAGTAATTAAGCTTGGGGATGCTGATACATCTCCAACGTATCTATAATTTTTTATTGTTTAATGCTATTATATTATCAATCTTGGATGCTTTATTATGCTATTTTATATCATTTTTTGGGACTAACCTATTAACTGAGTGCCCAGTGACATTTCCTATTTTTTTGCTTGCTTTTCGCTTTTCAGCAACTCAATACCAAATGAAGTCCAAACACGATGAAACTTTACAGTGATTTTTTCTGGACCGGAAGGGGCCCTAGAAGGTTCGGGTGGAGGCCAGAAGACTTAGAGGAGAGCCACGAGCTCACAGGGCGCGCCCTGGGGGTGGGGCGCACCCCTTAGCTCAGGACTCCCACGCAACTCCCTTTGCCCTAATTCCACCTCTATAAATTCTCAAATATTCTCAAACCAATAAAGAGCTGGCTGAAACTCTTTTTCCGCCACCACAAGCTTCTGTTCTTCCGCGATCCCATCTGGAGGCCTTTTCCGGTACTCTGCCAAAGGGGGAATCGATCAGGGAGGGCCTCTACATCAACCTTGGTGCCCTTCCGATGATGCGTGGGTAGTTCACCACAGACCTATGGGTCCATAGCTAGTAGCTAGATGGCTTCTTCTCTCTCTTTGATCTTCAATACAATGTTCTCCTCGATCTTCTTGGAGTTTTATCCAATGTAATCTTCTTTTGCGGTGTGTTTGTTGGGATCCGATGAATTGTGGGTTTATGATCAGATTATTCGCTAAAAGTAACTGTCTTTTCTGAACTTTATTATGCATGATTGTTATAGCTTTGTATTTCTCTTTGATCTATCAGTTTGGTTTGGCAAACTAGATTGATTTATCTTCAGTGGGAGAGGTGCTTTGTGATGGGTTCAATCTTGTGATGTCCTCACCCAGTGACAGAAAGGGTAGCGAGACACATATTTGTATTGTTGCCATTAAGGATAAAACTATGGGGTTTATTCATATTGGTTGAGTTTACTTTGTCTACATCATGTCATCTTGCTTAAAGCATTACTCTATTTGTCATGAACTTATTACCATAGATGCATGCTAGATAGCGGTCGATTGGTGGAGTAATAGTACTAGATGCGGAGTCGTTTCGGTCTACTTCTCACGACTGTGATGCCTATATACATGATCATTGCCATGAATAACATCATAACTATGCGCTTTTCTATCAATTGCCCAACAATAGTTTGTCTACCCATCGTATGCTATTGTTTCGAGAGAGAAGTCTCTAGTGAAAACTATGGCCCCCGGGTCTACTTTAATCATATTACTAAAACCAAAAATACCATGCTGCAATTTATTTACTTTTATTTTGTTTTGCAATTTATCTATCTACCTATACAAGATTTGATCGTTGCAAGTAATGAGTTCAAGGGGATTGACAACCCTTTTGCCCGTGTTGGGTGCAAGTATTTGATTTTGTGTGTGCAAGTGCTATTCACTAGGATTTGTGTGGTTCTCCTTTTCGTTCGATAAAGCTTGGTTCTCGCTAAGGAAAATACTTATGAGCTACTATATTGCTTCACCCTTTCTCTTCGGGGAAAATCCCAACGCATCTCACAAGTAGCAATCGCGTATTTGAAAAAAAATTGATGTCTATAAAAAAGGTAGGCTTATGTTGTAAAAAGTAAAATAAAAAGAAATCAGACTGAAGGAAATCGGTGAAGAAACGAAAGAAACATAAGAAAATCCAAGGAAAAAACTGAAAAACCCGATAAAAAAAGGCTGATAAAAAAATAAAAAAACTCGAGCCAAAGACGCTATAGTACTGGGAGGGCCCCCTCCCTCGCACCAGAGGCAAGACTGAGTTACATCTTGCAGCGGGCTAGAAATAGCCCTGGCGGACGTCTAGTAGAGGATGGGATGCATGAACCAAGCTATTAATGGGAGTTACGTGGGTTTTCTCTTTGTTTTTTTTCTCTTTGGTTCCCTCGTCGGTTTAAAAAAATGAATGTTGGACTTTCTGAAATGGAGCTAAATAAACTAACATATTTTAGGGAATGCAATTAAAAAGTTTTTTAAAAGTTCAGTGTGTATTAAAAGAAGTTCGCTATTGATTGAAAAAAAAGTTCAGTATATATATAAATATAAATTTTCATCATGTATTAAAAAAATATTCCATATGTTTTGAAATAATGTTCACTGTATATAAAAATATATATAATGTGTGTCAAAAAAATGTTCATCATATACTAATGAATTGTTCACTCGGTACTAATAATAGGGATAATTAGATTTATGCCCCTAGTTGTGTCTCACTCGTCTGTTTTACCCCTAATTCCCAAAAGTTACCAGTTCTGTCCAAGTCACTTTGCTCCTCTTATGCTTTTGCCCTTTGACCGTTAGTTTGAAAACTTCATAACTAATTCATACTAAATCAGAAAAATACAAATAAAATACCAAAATGTTCAGAAAAACATCACCTATATGTCAGTGTCATTTGCATTCATGAAAAAAGTGTTGGAAAGTGCACATCCGAGTTTTAGCTCTTTTAATACCACCATGAATAGTAAAATCTAAAAAAATTAAAAAAAATATGGTGGCAAAGAACGACAAATGTTCTAAGTGCTTGCCAAGTTTCATCAGGGAACAACATTCGTGGAAGTCGTGGCAAAAAAATAATCTATTTTGGAGTGCTGATTTTTTTTTGCCACGACTTCCACGAATGTCGTTCCGTGATGAAACTTGGCAAGCACTTAGAACATTTGTCATTCTTTGCCACCATATTTTTTTGAATTTTTTTAGATTTTATTATTCATGGTGGTATCAAAAGAGCTAAAACTCGGATGTGCACTTTCCAACACTTTTTTCATGAATGCAAATGACACTCACATATAGGTGATGTTTTTCCAAACATTTTGGTATCTTATTTGTATTTTTCTGATTTAGTATGAATTAGTTATGAAGTTTTCAAACTGACGGTCAAACGGTCAAAGGGCAAAAGCATAAGAGGAGCAAAGTGACTTGGACAGAACCGGTGGCTTTTGGGAATTAGGGGTAAAACAGACGAGTAGGACACAACTAGGGTTATAAATCTAATTATCCCCTAATAATAAATAATGAAAGGAAAACCAATAAAATAGAAAAAGCCGAAAAGGATCGGCTTAAGGTCGTTGCCACTGCCTTATGGCCAGGAGACAATGGAGTATGGGCCTCCGCAGTTGTTCGTTACCAGGTGAAATCACCGTTGTGAGTTTCATGGAGTGTGAAGAAACAGGGGAGGTGATACCACAGCTGCGCGGAATGTCGGGTAAATTTTCACCATTTTTGTTATGAGCCATTATGCTTTTGATTTGTCCCATCCGATTTGAAATGTTTTGTGTGTTCATTTGAACGAGGTGGGACTGGCATTTTTTCCTTTGAAAATATCTGGTGACCTCACCATTTTTCAATGAATCGATTAGAGATTTTTGAGTAATAACTTTGGCGGTCACTATCTTGTTGTCTCTCCTAGGGACACACTGATGCTGATCGATATGAGATAAACTTGAAGCCACTTGTTCTTTGTTCTTTGTTATGCATAGATCATCCAAGGATAACTTGGCCATATGCAATCAACTCTAACCTTTGCTTCCTCGTCCTTTGTAAATGCCAAACGAGCACACCCTTTAATTCCATAGATTATGAACTTCTTCATTCACTCCTTGCCTTTGAATGCCATTCCCATCAGAATCTTTCATTTTTCAGCTTTATTGTCATATCTAGGCCACTGCCTTTTTCTCATACCCATAGTTTGTCACTCCTTCACCATTACTTTCCTCGTCATATGACCAGTCATAAACATGGTGCTTTATTTCCTTCTTCATGCTATTTTACCAGCATCTACAACTTTACTGTCTTGTACAGTTGGACCTACATAGTACATCTCCTATACTGTCTGAGAGCTCTTACCATATTTCCCCACTCCTCTGCTTGTGAATCCTCACTTGAACTGCATTCAAAAGGGGGAGATAATTACAGTCTAAATCTTCTGAGCCATCATCTTCTTCTCATTTCTCTCTCTTCGTGTCAGCTTTAGCTGGTGTTTGCAAAGGTGCTTCAACACCATATGTTGCTCTTGGAGTACAAGAAGGTGATCTTGTTGTTGCATTGGCAAATCTAGAACCGGGAGATGTGCTTGCTGGCAGTATCATATCTTGTTACTGCCTTGATAAAGCTACAACGAGGACCAAAGCTTGATGTTGCATTACCAGACCTTGGGAGAGGAGATGCATGTGCTTCTTCTCCAACTTGGGCAACTGGAACATCACATTTTTCAGAAGTGCTTCAACATAGCTTGTATCAACAAATTCAACACTGACAAGCGGCACTTTTATTCCTTTGTATGTGGTGTATATTTCACCAACTGCAATCTCCTCACCGATTCTCTGTCGCCCCTTGACTGACGTCTAAAATACCATATGCTTCCACCTGATCTACAAGCCTTCCATCTTCAATGGATCTATCCATTTTTTCATTGACTCATCACCATCATATATTTTAGGCCATCAACAAATGATTGCCCTGGCAAGAGCCAATGTGACTTCATTAGTTTGTCTTAACTAGACAATCCTCTTCCACATCATATAAATCTTTAGCAATCTCCAAAATATATTGACAACTTAGTTGATCCCACTCAATTCATATCTCTGCTTCTAACTCACCATTGTAATATAAAATTCCATCTTTACTAACAAAGTGCCCATTATAGTGATACCTGACACCAATGTAATCGAGAGGTTCCAAGATATCCTGCATGACATGAAGAAAAAATTCAACAAGTTGCAACTCTAGTAGAACAAACTCAGCTAACTCAATTTGTTTTTTTAGCAAAGTACCAGAGTAGATGTAGGAGAGATAGTAGCATGGTTTTTGGCCTAGATAATAGATGTACTAGTAGAGGTTGCAAAGTATGCAGCTCAAACAATAGAGTTTGTTTCTTTTAAAAGAACATAAACTTAACATAACTATTGCAAACTACTAAAAAAATAGAGTTTCAATAGTATGGAACTCACAAACCAGAGTTTGCTCGCCTTAAAATAACTATAGTAGCGGATATAGTTTGCTTCTTGGAGAGTACTTTCAACATAAACATTAGGGTTTGTCATCGGTGTCATGAATAACTACCTTCAACATTTGCTTGTTTGTTCATGGCATCACTTGAATAGAAAAACAAACTTGAGTTAAAATTGCTGCTAGGCATTACTTTATGTAGAAAACACTTCTCATACCGTTGCTCATGAGCGTCTCCTCCAACAATGAACAGATCATGGCATAAAACAAAGGCTACACGAAAATCACCTCAACGAAAACCGTATATCGTGTTCCCTAATAGCCATATGAAACTGAGGAGGCACAAGAAAAACCACGGGGCATGGGGTCAGTATCATGTACCTTCGTCCATGGCTTCAATTGGATCATGAATTCGCCGCCTCAACCGTGAGTTGTGTCGGTTGCGACCCACATCAGCGACGATGAAGGCGACTGAATAGAAGAGGCACGAGCAGGGGAGGCAAAACAACCACGGGAGAATCGACTCAGAGACTAGGGTGAAGTGACCCAACCCAACCAAGCCATGTCAGCACCCTTTACTCTCCCTACCTACACGCCATATCACAAGTTCAAATAAAAAACCATCTAATATCGGAACAAAACCGAGAAGGGAGAGATTATCTGTTTTTCAAGATGTTAGGTCTCAAATTGTACCAAATTCGACTTCAGGGGGTATTCGTCCTTTGGTCGCATTTGGGGGGGGGGGGTGAAAAATGTACTTCTTTCAAGGCTATATCGTGTTTGTCCGCTCAAAAAGAAAAGGCTATATATCACCTATAATGAGGTATAATTGACTCTCGCCTTTGGCATTCCCAATGTGCGCAGTGCCTAGTAGCTTCGATTATTTTCCCCTAATCCGTTTTTTTTGGGGTTTCCCTTGTTTTTTTGAGCGACCGATTTTAGCCCTTTTATATACTTACCTTTTACTTTATTTTTCGTTTAGTGTTGTCATTTTCTCTCCTATTTTGAGTTTCTTTCCTCTATTTTCAGGCGTTTATGTTCCTTTTATTTTTTGCATTTTTCTATGTATCTCAGTTTCTAATTTTATGGTTTTTCAGCTTGAATAACACATGTATATATATTCAAAAAATGTCTGAATATTGCTGAAAAATACATGAACATTTACTGAAAATATGTCAACATTTTTTAAGTACCTTGATGAGCATCTTTTCACAAAACAAATATTTATTATAATTACACTATAATCATTTACGAAATAAATGATGAACATTTTTCGTAAAACAGATGAACGTTTTTACTATGTGATCCATATTTTTGATACATCACGAACATTTGATTTTGTTTTATTTCTTCATATTTTTATTTTTTACTTTAATGTTTCTTTTTTATATGAATTTTCTTTATTTTTATGTTTCTTATTTTATAATAAAAAATAAATCATTCTTAAACATGTGCAAACACTTTTCCAAAATATATGATTGTTTTAGTAAAAAAATGTGAATACTTTCTAAAAATGACATAAATATTTTTAAATCACATGAATCTTGTTTCAAGTGCTTGAACACATTTTTTTATTTACATGGACATTTCTGAAACACTCGATAAAATAGTTACACTTTGAACTTTTTAATATGTGAAAACATTTTTAATGCATAATCACTTCTATCTTTAATATGAATGAACATTTTGTTCTTTGTTTGTTTTTTGTCTGTACTAGGTGATTTTCCCATGTGTTACGGCGGGAATTTAAAGATTAATTTCAAATAAATTATGTATGAAGAAAATGATCTAAATTAAAATCTAATATTTTTTTAACGTAGAATGTTTCATACTTGCACTGTGTGTGAGCATAGAGTATGCATATAGTTTGCATGTGCATGCAAAATTAGTGGATGCTGACATGGCATGCCTCGTGAGGTGGAAGGCTGTATGTTGAGAGAATTACATTTTGTGGGGATCAACTATTTACAAATAGTAGATTGATGTTTTCTTTATTTTATCTTTAAGAAATCAAGAAAGTTGCATGAGTGAATATATAACCTATTGAAAATTGAGATAAGCCAACCAATTTTGCTTGCATAATGGAAATAGCCACTCACTTATCACTCTAGCGAATTATATTAGCTAAAGGTGTGCATTCATCAACCCATACTAAAGTAAATGCATTAGCGTCTCTATCAGTGATATCAAGATTGGCATCCTTAACCAATAGAAAAAGAAAGAGACCACAGTTAGTCATATCCGCCTTGCAGCGAATCAACACCTCCGAAAAAAGGGAGGGAGGACTTCATTCAATGACTCCACGATTGTCTTTTAAATGGTCAAAATAATGTAAAGCTTGAAGATAAGTTTGTTACTTGATTAACTTATCAGCCCCCCCAAGTCGGGTGGGCACCGATCGACCGGATCCCCATGAAAACATGGATGAAGCACATCAAGACAACTCTTAGCAGCCTTTCGACACAAAGCCTCTCATATGATTTCCGCTATTTTTTTAGTTTACTAAAGGATATCTTAGATAGTCAATGCACCTTGTGGAGGGCAACGGTCATTTCAGTGCCGTAGGTTCGCTCGGTTCGCAGCAGTCGCTATAGGTCATGTTTACTATGGGATTTTTATTTTTGTTTCCTTTCTTTTTTTTCTCGCTTCATATGATTTTTCACTGGTTTTCCTTTTTTATATTTTGCTTTGATTTTCTTTGTATTCTCATGTTTTCTTTTTTTTTCTTCGTTTGTTATACTATGTTTTTCTTTTGTTTCTTTCTTTTTTTCTTTGTTTCTTCCTTTCTTCCTTTTCTTTTGTTTCTTTCGTGTTTTTATTTGTTTTCTTTGGTTTTTTTATTTTCTATTATTTCTTTCCTGTTGTTTTTTATGTTTTTTGGCGGGTTTTTTTAACACATGTCTATATTTTTTATACGTGTTGTACATTTTTTCTTATACATTAGGAACATTTTCCTAGATATGGTTAACATGTTTCAAATACACGGTTAACATTTTTTAAATATATTTTTTAATGTCTACTTTTTCATATATTTTGTACATTTTTCATATACATATAAATATCTTTTATAAATGTTTCACATTTTTAACATTTTTACAAAAATATGCTTTGAACATTTTTCTTAATGTAACAAACATTTTTTTAAATTACGCAAATATTTTTTACAATGGATAAACATTTTTCATACACAAGATTAAGCTTTATCTATGTTTTTTGATTGATATTGTACATTTTCGTATACATAATTTTTCTTTTGCACACGTTTATTTTTTTAAAGTAATATCAACATTTCAAAAAATGAAAAAAAGTTCTGTAATATATATATTTAGAATATTTAGGAATATAACAAATAGAAAAATAAAGCAAAAAATCAAAAAATGTGAATAAAAAATGGAAGAAAAACAGAACAAAAAAGTCACATAACATTAGCAGGCGAGCCACGACTACTCTTCCGGCCCAATACATGTTGCCTTGTAGGCGAACCGTGGTAGGCGTCGCTGCGGGTGGCATGGACGAGAGCAAGTAAACAAGGAGTACTTCGTAGGGAGCCCCCTCAAGGGTCACTTGGGGTGGCCGCACCTGTCGCGCTCTGGCCGTTCCATTCTGAATTTGTTTTTTATTTTCTGTACGCATTTTCGTCTTTTAGATGATTTTTTCTCGGTTTTATTCGGCTTCTCGATTCCTCTGGTTTTTCTTAGGATTTGAACAAAAAAATTGATTTTTCTACGGGAAAAAATGTGTTATCATTTTTCCCTTACACTAGAGGCACATATTTACTTCTCATGGAGGCATGCATTTGATTCCGCGAGAGGCACGGCCGTGTCTCTCGAAAAGCGAAAAACACTTTTTTTTCGTTTCACAAGAGGCGTAAATTTACTTCTCATGGAGGCACGGATTTCTTTCCGCGAAGTGCCTCTCGGAAAAGGGAAAAACGTGTTTTCTTTTTTTTTGTTCTACGAGAGGCACGGTTTTACTTCTCGTGGAGGCACGGATTTACTTCCGCGAGAGACATGGTCGTGCCTCTCAAAAAATAAAATAAAAATGCAATTTTTTTCATTCAGCGAGAGCACAAATTTACTTCTCATGGAGGCACGGGGTGCCTGTCTAAAAAGGAAAAATAGGTGTTTTCTTTTTTTTCCACGAGAGGCACTGCCGTGCTTCTTGGAAAGGAAAAAACGCGTGCCTCTTTGAAAAGGGGAAAAACGTGCTCCCAGTTCGGGTTTTTTCATCCAGTATTTTTCGTGAAAAAAGTTCGTCGACACCAATCAACATGGGATCTAGTTTTGAAGATCTCTACACGAGAAATCAAACGGTGAAAACGGTTCAAGATTTGGACACATGGTTTAAGGGATAAAACATTTTGAAATAAATGAATCTACGAAAAAGGGAAACTCCAAGGTTGCGACAAGTGGCGCACATGCTGCGCCACTTGTTGCAACCTGACAAGGTGGGAGTGATCTTAGGAAGGAGTATCCCTTAATTAGTGATTTCGGGGATCTCCTAGTCGGTGTCGGCTAGGAGAACTGGCGCCCACGTGCCTGTGTTATGGGCCGACCCAGTATCGTGGCTTCGTTAAAAAAATGAGGGTCACTCGTAGCAGGGTCAAACAAGGTTGACGATCGCTGGTTTCCTTCCCTCGGTCACAGTTGACCAGTTGACCGGTCAATTATTCACTTTGAAAATTTCAGAATTTTTTTAATTGAAAAAAAGTTCATGAATTAAAAGAAGTTCATGAAATTTGAAAGAAAGTTCACGACTTTGAAAAAATCATAAATTTTGAAAAATTTCATCCATTTTGTAAAAAGAAGTTCACAAATTTATAAAAGTTTGATTTTGAAAAATTTCACAAAGTTTTAAAAAAATTCATCGATTTCGAAAAAATATCATGAATTTTCATAAAATCATGGATGTTGGAAAAATTGATTTTGAAAAAAATCATGAATTTGAAAAAAGTTCATCTATTTTGAAGAAATAGTGCATGAATTTCAAACATGTTCCCATTTTTTTTAAAACTGCACCTAATTTGAAAAAAAATCATGAACTTTGCAAAAACATCATCAATATAAAAAATAGTTCACAAATTTATAAAAAGTTCATAGATTTTTGAAGAAGTTCAAATTTTTTGAAAAAAACATTAATTTTGAATTAAAAAGTCATGAATTTGAAAAAAATCATGGATTTTGGAATAAATTCATGGATTTTGAAGATAAAAGTTCGTGAATTTGAAAAAAGTTCATCTATTTTGAAGAAAAGTTCACGAATTAAAAAAATTTCATCGATTTTGAGAAAAAAGTTCAGAAATTGTAAAAATGTTCACGCATTTAAGAAAACGTAAATGGAAAAAATAAACACTTGAAAAAAGAAAAAGATAGAACAATGAACATGGATAAAAGAGAAAGAAATGAGATCTGTCGATTCACCTCGAACTCAAGAAAGAATAAAACAAAAAAAGAGTAAGCAAAAGCGTGAAGATTCGTAGTGGTTGCTACCGTTCTGTGTAAATTGAGAGGGCTCAAGTTCAACCCCTTCGCCCGCATCTCTTTTGAAGCCTACGAAGAAAAAAAGGTTAACAGTCCGGCCCAGCTCGGATGGGGGGTGTGCGCCGGATGGCGAAAATGCCTTTAACCGGCACTGAAGGCGTGAAATAGGGTTTGTCGGACGGCACGTAGCTGCGCCCTTCCCTATTCGGCGCTTAAGGCGTCAAGCTATTCTATCAACTGGCGGCCCACCCTATTCCTTCTCACAATTGGGCCGACCCATATATACAAGGGATCGTAATGGATTTCCTGGATTTTGTTTTGATTTTGAGAATATTCCCAGCTTGGATTTTTTTCTTTTTCTTTTTAAAAATTTGTGATTTTTCAAATTCATGAACTTTTTCCATATCCGTGAACGTTTTTCAATTCGTGAACTATTCTTGAATTCATCAAAAAAAATCAAATGCTTGGACTTCTATAAAATTAGCGATCCTTTTTTCAAATACGAAAACTTTTGTTCAAATTCATGAACTTTTTTGGAATATATGAACTTGTTTTGAATTCATGAACTTTTTTTGAATTCGTGTTTTTTTAATTCATGAATTTTTTGTATGCATATGATTTTTTTTAATCTATGGACGTTACAAATTCTTTATGTTTTGAATGGTCAACATTCAGTGCGTCGACAACGGTCAACGCGTCAGTCAGTGGTCAGCAGGGTCAAGTCAACAGATCAAACCCAAGTCCCTGAAAAAAAGAAAAAATAGATCAAACCCTCCAGGGGCGACCCGAGCAATCCACCAGCTCATGTTCATGGGCCGGCTCACGCGATGCAACATGGCGCCAGTTGTCTTCGGCGACATACAGATTACTAGTGTCAATCAGAAATAGTAGAGATGCAGAATTAGATGGTCGCCCAGCCACATCAAATGCTAGATTTGAAGAGAATGGATGGACGTCACTATGGAACACACAGGTGCTGGCTAAGATAAAAAAAAATCCTATGGCGCCTCGCGAGGCAGTCTCTTCCTATAGAAGATGTGTGTAACACCCCCTTGTAATAACTCAGTGACACTCTGTTAAAACTGCCAAGTCATGATCATTTGCAGTGCCAAGTCATATGGGTTAGTGATCCAATTCAAATTCAATTCTGAAAACCAACTCAAATTCAAAAGTGCAAAATAAATTTTGCTCAAACATAGTTGGGAAAATATTCATTAAATGGTAAATAATCCAGGGACATTTGTAAATCCATCATCAAAATATTTGAAGTTTAAGGAATGACTCAAACAATTTGAAACAGCACCAAAACAGAATATTTAAATCCATTTAAAATTATATCAAATTCAAATGGAATTCAAATCTGTCCAAACCACTTTTTGGTGAGAGCTAATATTGCATTGCAATACTTGGGACACCTCTCACATTTTATAAAAGTGCTAAAGTGTGCTAGTTATTCTGGAACAGAAAAGAATAAAGAAAATGGAGAAGCAGAATTCAGAAAAACAAAAGCGGGACACTGTGCACTGGGCCTTAGTGCACAGTGCCCCGAGCTGCGGTCCAGCCGGCCCAGCCCACCTCACCGTCTCCCTCCTCGCGCACGCGTCGGCGCGCGCGCGCATCCGACTGGCGCCCATCGCCGTGTCGGTGATCCCGCGGTCCCCGGCGCCTATTTGGATAAGCCCGAGCGCCGTCGCCGTCCCTGCTAACCCTAGCCCCGCAGATCCCCTCCTCTCGCTCCTCTTCCCCCTCGATCTCGTCGACGCCCGAACGAAGCCGTCGCCGCGACGGCGAGATCCCGCGGCCTCTGGCACCGCCTCGACCACCCGAGCTGTCCCTCGCCTCCGCCGTCGTCAGCTCGTTCCCCTGACGCATTTAGGTGGAGCTGAGGAGCTCCACTGGCGCCGCGCGACGCCGTTCCCTTCCGCCTCTGCTCCGACGGTCGGCGTCGTCTCCGGCGAACCTCCCGGCAGCTACTAAGCCTAACGAGGGTCTTTCTTGACCGCACGGTGAGCCGCAGCTCCTCCCCACTCTTTTCCCCGCTCCAGCTCGCCCGTGGCCGCCGTCCCACACGAACCCGAACCCATCGCCGCGGCGCTCGTCGCCGGCGAGTCTCCGGTGACCATATGGTCACGGGCGCGTGCCTACTAGCTTCGCCGCACCGCGTAGGGCTAGCCTAGGCCATTCGTTTGAGCTGCTGCGCACCGTAGCGCCGTTCCCGACGACCACCCGTACGCGCCGCCGCCTCCGCTCGTCGCCGGCGCTAATTCCGGCCATGTCAGCCCGCGCCACCACCTCAGTTGGACGCGGCTCACTCTGCCCGTTCGAACGCAACCGGCCCCGCCGCTTTTGATGCCCTGTGGCGTATTTCCGGCGAGCTCCAGTGAGCGCCGCCGTGTTTTTGGGTCGCCGGCGCAGCTCCAGCACCGGCCGCCAACGTGGCTGGTGGGCCCCGCCCCCTGTGACACCGACTGTGGGCCCGGGTGGCCCCGTTGACTGGTTTGACCAGTCAACGTGCCGACGTGGCTGGTCCAGAGCCGCTGACACACGGGCCCCACCGCCCTTTTAATAAATAAAGTGAATTTTGAAAATATAGATAAACTAAAATCCCTAATCAGTCTATGACAGGTGGGCCCAGAAGCTTAATTAGCAAATTAAATTAGTTTAACTCACTGTTTAGGTAAACAGAGGCTGACATGTGGGTCCCACTGGACCCACATGTCATATTTGACTTTGGTCAGCCGGCTGTTGACTTGCTGATGTCAGCATGACATCATGCTGATGCCACATATCCTTTTCTGTTAAATAAAATAATTCCAGAAATTCAAATAAACTTTGAAAATTCATATCTTTTAAAATGCAACCGCGCTTGTATAAGGGGTTGCTAGGTCTGCTTTCGGCCGCGTACGCAACGTGCAGGAGTTCCCGGGGCGAAGGCCCACGACCCCCGGGTGCATAGGATTAGTCCGGCGTGCTGACCTCTCTGTTAGGTATTCGGTCGGGTTGCGGCGTGTTGCTTAGCCGAGGCCGGGCATGACCCAGTAAAGTGTGTCCGGCCAGAGTTAAGCGAGCGTGGTGGGTAAGTTGGTGCACCCCTGCAGGGAAGAAACTTCTATCGATAGCCTGTCCTACGGTAACGGACACTCGGAGTTGTATCCCGATCGGTACAACTAGAACATGAGATGATAACTGGATAGTACGGCTCTGGGATTGCTTTCTCGCAGGGGAGTCGAGAAAGGATCTCAGGTCGAGGTTGATGACCCCATTACTATTACTACTTTACATTATGTTGAACTACCCTCTTCTCATGCTGCAAGACTGATGAAGAGGCTGAAGATGCTAGTCTTCGATAGGACTAGGCTTTCCCCCTCTATTCTGGCATTTCTGCAGCCCAGTCCACATATACAGCCCCCTTTGAAAATGTTGCATATGTAGTGTAGATCCTTGCTTGCTGAGTACTTCGGATGAGTACTCACGTTTGCTTTACTTTCTTTTTCCCCCATATTCATTTGATGCCACCAGACGACGGAGCCCCTGAGCCTGCTGCCCCAGTCGACGACCCCGGTTACTACTACTACCCGTCCGGCGACTACTACTACTACGAGGAGCCGACTGACGACCAGGAGTAGGATTGGAGGGCCCTAGGCAGGAGGCCTACGCCTTTCGATCATAGTTTTTCTATTTTACCCCACCTCTGTGAAGGCCTACCTCTCTCTCTGTAATTTATATCTGTACCCAGATATCTAATGCTTCCGCTGACGCTTGTATGCCATCGAGCTATGTATTCGAGCCCTCGAGGCCCTGGCTTGTAATATAAAGCTTGTATGACTTTATTTATGTTTTAGAGTTGTGTTGTGATATCTTCAAGTGAGTCCTTAGGCTTGATCGTGTGCATTTGCGTGTATGGTTAGTGCACGATTAAGCCGGGGTCGTCACAGGTTGGTATCAGAGCCGACTGCCTTTAGGAGTCCCCCTTCCCAATTCCTTGGCCGAAGTTGAGTCTAGTGGTCTAAAACTGATTTTACTAACTTGGCTGTGTGGCTTACGGGCCCACGTCGCCAACTGGGTGGTACTAACATCTTTACTTCTCGATCTTTACTCTGGGATTCTATTCTCTCTTCTATTCGGGTTTTACAAAATTACTAAACACCGACACTTAGGATCTCGTAATTCCCATCCTCCCGGAGAGCTGGATATCACTGCGATTTCCCTGTCATTGATCTGATTAGATTGATAATCATATTCCTTTCCATTGTTTTGTTTAACCTTTCCTTCCGAGATAAGTTATATTTCTCATCGTCAAATAACAATTCTGAATGTCTTAATTTCAGATGGACCATCTGTTTCCACCACGTCCTACGACGCAGGTTGTGCTCCGCACTTGCGCTCGTGGAGTCCCTGGTTTTCCAGCTGTCCTGATCGCCCTCTCGACCAGACTTGGCTACCGATGGTACCCCGAGTACATGGTCTACGAGGTTTACCGCGAGTTCAACCAGGAGCAGTATTATGCTGATGTTCGTATCTACGATCGGCAGGATGACTCAGACACTGAGCTGTACCATTTTCACGGTATCGGTGTGACGATTGAGATGGCAGTCCATGATGCCGCCTACTCTGCTGTCGCACGACTCCGAGGAGAGCACAGTGCTACCTTGGATGACTCTGAGTTTCGGTACATTCCGTACGCCCCTGCTGGAGATGCTACTGGATACTACACAGCTACCTGTGCCCCGCACGTGTCTCGTTGCTACGATCCGCGAGTTCTGATTCAGTGTACTGAGGCTCTGGATCGTACCGTTCGTGCTCTTGCTGTCGAGTTGTTCGCCACTCGAGCACGCTACTACGAGGCTATGACACAGTTGCTACCAGCTGTTCATGCAGGGATACATCCGGAGCACATTCTTTACCCACGCAGGACCGAGATGCCTTCAGGGATCGATTGGCCTGCTGTGCCGGGTCACATTCCTACGCGTGGCCCTCTTCTTTCAGCTCGAGACCGGGTTCTGCATCAGAGTGCACATGGAGCACAGGATCCTACTGAGGCGAGTATTCGTCGTCAGCACTCGCAGTTACCCCGTTTCCGTGGTTTTCTCCGACGTTGATGTAGCCTTTGCTATGTCTCGTTGTGTACTTCCTACCGCGTGCCTGCGTGCCGCCTAGTGTGTCTAGCTTTCGAATTTGCGCCGTTGTGCTGCCCAAATGTAACCGACTATGTATGGATATGTATGCCCTGAATAACTACTGTTAAGCATCTGCTATCCTACTTGTTTAAATGTCGAGTTACATCCTTTTTGCTGCTAAATACTTGCATATATTCTGCTAAAATATCCCTGTTGAATTGAGCAGGATGGGTGATAACAATCCACCACCACCTCCACCCCCTGACTATATGGCAGCGATGATGCAACAGTTTGAAGTGCACCGTCAGTTTATTCAAACGATGGTCGATCAATTTCCTCGACCCAATGCCAATCAACCTCCACCTTCAATCACACTGCCAGAGTTTATGCGGCTTAGCCCATCGTTCTTCCGCAACACAGTCAATCCGCTGGATGCAGACGACTGGCTGCGTGACATATTCCATGAGATGGAATCTGCTAATGTCGCCCCTGACAGCTATGTCACCTTTGCGACATACCTTCTGAAGGGTCCCGCAGCACAGTGGTGGGCCACTCACCGTCAGACTCTACCCCCTGGAACTATTGTCACTTGGGCAGAATTCAAGGTTGCTTTTCGATCACGGTACATTCCGCAAGCTGTTATAGCCCTGAAGAAGGCTGAGTTCCGTTGCCTCGTTCAAGACAACAAAACTATGGAAGTTTACCAGCGCGAGTTTCTTGACTTATCTCGCTACACTGAAGAAGACATTCCTACCGATGAACGAAGGCAGGAGAAGTTCTGTGAAGGGCTGCGTCATGATATTCAGAGAGCTCTGCTCGCCCTAGATTTTCCTGACTTTGCCACCTTGGTGAATAAGGCTATCTTGGTCGAAACTGGTCTGAATAGGCTTAAGGAAGCGCCCAGGCGTAACCGTGAGACGGGCTCATCTTCGGGCTCTCCCACTCAGAAGCGCCGCATATGGTTCCGGCAGAGCATGTACCGTCCAGCAGCTCCAGTGTACAGGCCTGCGTATGCTGCACCTCATCTGCCTCCTCCACCACCGAGGCAGCCTTTTCGAGCTCCACTACCTCGAGCTCCTGCACCCCGTCCTGAAAGTGGACTATGCTTCAAGTGTGGCCAGCCAGGTCACCATGCCAGAGACTGCTCACAGAATCAGAATCAACTCGCTCTTCCTTCTGCTGGCCGTGGTATTGGCCGTGGTATTCCTCAGCAGCGCAACAACAATGCCAGACCTTCTTATGGTCGTGGTCAGTACTACCACGTCAACATGTCTGAAGCTCCGGATCAACCAGATACTGTGATGGATACACTTCTCGTTAATTCAGTACCTGCATCTGTTTTATTTGATTCAGGAGCATCGCATTCATTCATGTCAGAACATTTTGCACTCATGCATGATGTTAAATGTGAAACAATGCATCAACCCTTAGCAGTGAACACCCCTGCGGGTCAGTGCCAAGCCACCCTATTCAGTTCCGAAGTCGCTATTGAGATTCACAAATTGCAGTTCCAGGCATTTCCCATTATTTTGAAATCTTCCAAGATTGACCTTATTCTGGGAATGGATTGGTTGAAGGCTCACTACGCCTCAATCAATTGTGCCACTAAAGTGGTACACCTTCTACACCCGTCAAATGAGATAGTGAATTGTCAAGCTCACCTCACCCGGAATGCTGAGGCTCAAATTTATGCCTTGAATGCGTTGAATGCTACTCCGCTTGAGGGCATCGAGAACATCCCAGTCGTTTGTGAATTTCAGAATGTTTTTCCAGAAGAACTTCCGGGAATACCCCCTGCTAGAGCTGTCGAGTTCGTTATCGACTTGAAGCCTGGCACAACTCCTATTGCGAAGCGTCCCTACAAGATGCCTCCGCACCACCTTATCGAGCTCAAGGAAGAAATTGACAAGTCACCTAGCAAGGGTTTCATCCGCCCTAGTTCCTCTCCCTGGGGAGCACCTTCTCTCTTTGTCAAGAAGAAAGATGGTACCAATAGGCTGGTTCAAGATTACCGCCCTATCAACCAGGCAACTATTAAGAATAAATATCCGCTTCCCCGGATCAATGATTTATATGATCAACTGGCTGGATCTTCGGTGTTCTCTAAACTCGACTTGAGGTTGGGTTATCACCAGATCCGTGTCCGTGAAGAGGATATTCCAAAGACTGCATTCGTTACTCGTTACGGTTCCTACGAGTACACCGTCATGTCGTTTGGACTGACGAATGCACCCGCAACTTTCTCCCGCTTAATGAATTACATATTCATGGATTACCTCGACAAGTTCGTCGTGGTATATCTGGATGATATTCTGGTTTATTCGAAGAACAAGGAAGAACATGCCGAACATCTTCGTCTTGTTCTAGAGAGGCTTCGAGAGCACAAATCATATGCCAAGTTCTCTAAGTGTGAATTCTGGCTTTCTGAGGTAACATACCTTGGGCATGTGATATCCAAGGACGGTATTGCCGTTAACCCGAAGCGTGTTCAGGCTATTCTTGACTGGACTCCTCCGAAGAATGCCAAGCAAGTCAGAAGTTTCCTCGGCCTTGCTAGTTATTGCCGCCGATTTGTCGAGAATTTCTCCAAGATTGCCAAGCCCCTGACTAATCTACTTCACAAAGGCGTTAAGTTTGAGTGGACAGATAAATGTCAGGAGAGTTTCCAGACTCTTAAGGACAAGCTCAGTTCTGCTCCAGTGCTTGCTCCTCCGGACTCTCAGAAAGACTTTGTTATATATTGTGACGCCTCTCGCCAAGGCTTGAGCTGTGTCCTAATGCAAGAACGAAGAGTGATTGCATATGCCTCTCGTCAATTGCGTCCACATGAAGAGAATTATCCAGTGCATGATCTTGAACTTGCTGCTGTGATCTATGCATTGAAACTATGGCGACATTACCTTCTAGGTAACCGGTGTGAGATTTATACCGATCACCAGAGTTTGAAGTATTTATTCACTCAACCGGATCTTAACCTTCGTCAGCAGCAATGGTTGGAAACAATCACAGACTATGACTGCGGTATTTCTTATACCCCTGGCAAGGCTAATGTGATGGCCGATGCTTTGAGCCGCAAGTCTTACTGCAACAACCTCATGGTTAGTCGAGCTCAACCTAGTCTTTATGCAGAACTGGGTCAGCTTAATTTGCAAATCGTTCCCCAAGGTTCTCTGAATAACCTTGTGGTACAACCAGACCTTGAGAACGCTGTTAAAGAAGTGCAAGCTAAGGATGCTGAAATTGACTTAATGAAGAAAGAGCTTCACTTAGACAAGTACAGGGATTTCTTGGTTGCTGAAGATGGAACCTTGTACTTTCGAGACCGCATCGTAGTACCCCGCTTCGAGCTTATGACTGACAAGGTCATGAAGGAGGCCCATGATACACCGCTGTCTATCCATCCGGGTAGTACCAAGATGTATCGTGATCTTCGACAAAGGTACTGGTGGTCTAGGATGAAGCAGGATATAGCTCGCTACGTTGCTGAATGTGACGTTTGTCGTCGCGTGAAGGCAGAACATCAGAAGCCTGCCGGAATTCTGCAACCGCTTCCTATTCCGTTATGGAAATGGGATAAGGTACAAATGGACTTCATTACTGGCCTTCCCAAGTCTCAGAAGGGTCACGATGCCATTCTTGTCGTCGTCGACCAACTCTCCAAAGTTGCACATTTTCTGCCTGTCAAGGAGACTATCACTGCTAGCCAGCTAGCAGAGCTGTATATCTCCAGAATTGTTTCTCTTCATGGTATTCCGAAGGAGATAAGTTCGGACCAAGGCGTTCTTTTCACTTCCAAGTTCTGGGAAAGTTTCCAAGAAGCCATGGGAACTCACATTACATGGAGTTCAGCTTATCATCCTCAGTCCCAAGGCCAAGTTGAGCGAGTCAACCAAGTACTTGAAGATATGCTTCGAGCTTGTGTTATATCCTTCGGCAAGAAATGGGAGGAATCTCTCCCCCCCCCCCCCCCCCCCCCCCCCCCATCCTTCAGCAAGAAATGGGAGGAATCTCTCCCGTATGCCGAGTTCTCTTATAACAACAGTTATCAAGCAAGCTTGAAAATGGCCCCCTTCGAGGTGCTATATGGCCGTAAATGTCGAACCCCTCTGAATTGGTCAAAACTGGGGAACGACCTCTTGTTGGACCGGACATTATTCGACATGCCGAAGAACAAGTCAGAATTGTCCGCGAAAATCTCAAGGCGGCTCAGGACCGCCAGAAGAGCAATTATGATCGCAAGAGATGGGGTCTGACTTATCAACCAGGTGATCATGATTATCTTCGAGTCACTCCTATGAAGGGTACCCGTCGTTTTGGAATCAAGGGCAAGCTAGCTCCCCGCTATATTGGTCCTTTCCGCATCGTGGCTAGACGTGGACTGGTAGCTTATAAACTGGAGTTGCCACCGCAATTCTCTCATATCCACGACGTCTTCCACGTGTCGCAACTTCGTAAGTGCTTCAAGGAATCTCCGCACCGAGCAGTGGACCATGAGATGCTTCAGTTACAAGATGATCTCTCATATAAGGAGCATCCCGTCCGCATCCTCGACGAAGCTGAACGTCGAACCCGTCAGAAGACAACCAAGTTCCTTAAAGTGCAGTGGTCGAATCACACTGAAGATGAAACCACTTGGGAACGCGAGGATCATCTCCGAGCAGAATATCCCGAACTCTTTCCTTCTACCTCCTAAATTCTCGGGACGAGAATTTCTTTTAGAGGAGGAGAATTTGTAACACTC